>VYZP01072680.1:35289-104374 GCA_013400635.1 Hypocryptadius cinnamomeus | reverse complement strand
CCTTTTTCATTTCTGTAAATCAAGAGTTGTTCCAGTGGTTGTGGCAGCATGATAGTTCTCAGCTCTGCCATTCCAAATGAATTCCAATTTAATCAAGGCTGGCTGAATTTATTCAGGAGGCACATCTGATGAAATTCTGAAGAATCAGGCCCAGCTGATGAGAAAATGTTTTAAATGTCAGTTACAGAGGAACTCAACCTGCTTTCCTTCCTGTCCACAAATAACTCTGAAGTTGAGAGCCACCCGTATTAAGAGATTAAATGTAAAGGATATGGGGCAGGCAGTGATGAAGGCCCTAGTTCTCCAAATGCTTTGTAAGGGTCATTCCTGTTATCTGCTCTGCCTTTGGAAGAGTTAAAGCACAATGGCCTGGATTGACTTGCCCAAAACTGGCCAAGAAGCCATGCGAGGCAGCAAAGGCATGGAGCGTGGCTCTCCCAGTTCCCCAGCCCAAGCCATAGGATATTTGCCACGCTGCCCCGTGGGTGGAATACAGTGGACTGTGTTCCCAGAACACCTCTGAGATCGCACTGCCATTTGGCATTGTCACATAGGTGTCTGTTTCCACCCAGAAATGAGATTCTGCACCACAGAGTCACCCGAGTTCAAGTGTGAAGGCTTGGGTCTGCTGGATGGAGAAGCTATGCAATGAACTCCTACTGAATGAATGATTGAAATTAAATAGGAGGTGGACCTCTAAGCTCCTAGCCTTGAATGCCCAAGACCTGGCTCTGGTTTTCAAATGTGTTCATAACAGTGTCCAGGACAATGGGGTATATTCCATGTAGGTGGAGGCTGTCAGAGAAGAAAAAATTCACAAAATAATGCTGGGGGAGACTTGCAGAATAAACCTCTGAATCTTCTGAAGTGTTACAATGTAAAATTTAATTCACTCTTCTTACAAGGATACCTATTTTTATACTGCAAATAAAAACTTGATGAAAACACACTTCATAGAAAAACTGGGAACTTTTTCCCCAAGTTTTGCTGTAAAACTTAAAGCTGTGAAAATTATTTTTGCATTTTTATTCAGGCAAGATATGGACTGAAATACAGATGATTTGTGATAGTACAAGATTGTTTTGTTGGCAATTCCTCATCAGTGTGAGAGGAAGATAAAAACTCTTTTCAGGTGAATCACCCAAAGGATTCTATGAACCGGGTGAGACAAGCGTTTTTATCAGCTCTGCACTTTCTGAATGGACCACATAAATATTCATGGTATCATATTTGGTCTCTGTATCAGAAATGAATCTGATGGACCTGAAGGCTGAAATAAGTGCGTGAGGTTGTTGGACTGGCTACACACATTTGTCTTGGGAAGAGGCATTTGGGTCTGTGCAGAGTTATGCAGCATAGTCCATGGGCAGGACCTTCACCTGACAGACAGGAGGCCCTTCTGCCATCAGGTGAAAGCTGCACCTTGCAAGAGGAGGCAGTCCAAGAAAAAACATCCGATGGCTGCTCCCTTGCTTTTGCTTTGCAGTCTCCTCTTACAGTTTCTGCTGCCATCTTGGCTTTCCTGATCACCTCTTCCTGTGTTTCCCTCCTTCTTTATAAGCAAGAACCTTCTAGGTGTTTTGTGCCAGGAGGCTGAACACAGCAATTTGTCTGCATTGTGTTAACTTTTAGATAGCCTAGAATTTACCACCCTGGAAGTTGTTTTCACCCTGTGCTGTAGCCATCATTGTTTGTGGAGCAGCATTAGCGGAATTGCTGCTGTCATGCAGGACTGGTCTCAGAGCAGGGCGTTCTTATGAAGGAGGAGATGGCAGCTCTGAGTTTACTAGTTTCCCTGGCTTAGGAAGATGAAGTCAGTAAATCTTTGGGCATGGTGACAGATTTCTTGTTTTTATTTTTTTGTTCATATTGGGGGCTAACTGGGCAGGGAGCCATAAAAATTAGGACCGTATGTCTGTAGAAGTATATGATCAATTTATTTTTGTTGGGAAAGTGATAGATAACATGGCACAGCATGAAGTTATAAAAGGAGGTTGCAGTCAGAGTTGCTGGCATTAATTTAACTAGAGAATGTGCCCTTAAATGTCAGGAGACTGCAAGAAGCACGGAGTTATTTGAGAAGACAGCAACTTTGATGTTGATTTTTATCAACAAAAATACAGGAGATTAAAAGCAGCTCCCCAGTTTTGCTTCCTTTTTTTCTTATTCATAATTTGACTAGGGCATTAGCAGGTATTGTAGAAAGGTTAATGAAACCATAAACCATAGCAGTTATGGTGAAAGAGTATCCATTATCTAATTGAATTGTTTAGGTGACTCACCACTGAAGCTAAACTCAATAACTGGGAAACTGAGTAACTGATTTTCTATGAAGACACTACAGTTCCACTGGCAGATAAAACAAGACTAGACAATCTGGGTTATAAAAAGAATATGGGCTTGCAATCATGTTCCTGCCATATCAAAATGTAAGAGTGGCCATTCTTGATCAAACTAAGGGCTTGTCTGGCTTCAGCAGGGCATCTGGTGAATGCACAGGGAAAAGCGTATAGAAACCTAGCAGCAGGATGATCCTACCCCTCATATGTGATCCCTGCTTCTGTCAGCAGATTGGCTCAGAGGCTTTTGGAGCCAGAGGTTGCATTAGATTGTCTTTAATGCCCCTGATGGGCCTGTCATCTGTGAATTCCTCTAATCCCTTTTTGAACATATTTGTGTCTGCTCCAGAACATCCTGCAGCAATGGGTTTTGCACTTTAGTTTTGTGTTGTATGAAAAAGCACTTTGTTTGCCCATTTTAAATCCACTGTTTGATTGCTTTATTGGATATTCTTTCTTTCATTGAAGCAACACAGATTGCTTTGACTTCCTGATCTTCTTCATGCTATTAATGATTTTATAAATCTGTCATCTCTTCTCTCAGTCTCTTTTTCAGGCTGAGAAGTCTGTTTACTATTTCTATATATCAAAAGCGTTCCAAAACTTTGATCATTTTTCTTGTCTCTTTCATCCTCTTTCCAGCTCTGTTAGATCAGTTTGTGTCCTGTATTCACCTGTATCCTCCCCTTGTATCCATTATCTTAAAGGAGGAGAAACTGATTCAAGAGGATCAAAGTGTCAGGGGTTTGAATCCACACCTCGCAGTTCGTCACAGGGCATACTTGGGTCCTCCACTCATCCAGGTTGTGGCATTGTGGTTTTCATTGTCTCTGGTGTGGAATATGTGTCTGGACTTCAGAGAGGTGGTAGGGTGAGCTGTCTCTGCTGTTCGTGGCACTTTGCTGTCCTACCCCCATCACCCAGACGCTGGAATTGTGTTTGCTGCTCTTGGAGCTGTCAGTGGTTTCCATCTCCGAGCAAATGTCTGTACAAACCAGCAGACACATGAACCCCATCCTTTAATAGAGGAGCAAAGTACACATGTTAGCTGGAGAAGGTCAGTAGCTTCATGCTAATGTACACAGTCGTCTGGTGAATTAAGATACACTGCTGCATGTTTTGGTGGTTCCTTTTGTTTCTTTTGCATTCAGAATCCAAAATAACCCAGCTGCTGTGTGTGTAGGTAGACAAATCTGGGTGAATAATGAAAGACTTTGGGGAATGACAGCACCGATCTGGTAAAGCTCAAAGACATGTAGATCTTTGAGAAGCTGCTGACAAGCTCTCAAAAACTGGAGGGGTTTCAAGCAGACAGTGAATGGCAAAATTTATAGACAGATGACTACATAATACTCGTTAGTCCTAATTTAGTCTCTCAACCTTGAAATGAGTGGAAGGTGTTCTTGTTTGTTGTAGCACTGGCATTATTTATTGCTTGTCAAGTGATAAGACACAGATCCCACTGTGATGCTGTATAAATGTGTACTACAAGGACTACATTTGATACTGAGAACTCCATTTTAAAGCAGGTTTTAAGAGTCCCAATAATTAACTGATTAATAAATCTTATAAAGTCCTAGAGCATCCATAAAGTCTTCAATTGGTTATTGCTATACACAGCAACTTACAACTTCCACAGATGTGCTCATAAGCATTTATGGTATATAGATGCACTTGTGAGATCTTCTGATAGTAAATATTAGCTATTAAACCTCAGTAATTGAATTTTCAGGGATGGGAAAGAATTGCCTCTTTTCTTCATGGGTAATATTAAAGAACTGAAAGGCTGAGCATTTTGCCATGTAACATTAGAAGATTCTTGGAAGTGCTAGATAGGTGTATTTGGCCAGGCCTTGAGACATCATGAGTATAAGCAATTGAAGTCAGCCTTTATGAAAACAAATGTTGAATGCCTCCTGAAATCAGCCAAAGTAGCTTGCTTGCTTCTGAAAATTTTTGTAGGTCTTCCAACATTCCAGTTTGTGCCTTTTTTGTCAAGTTGTGACATATTACAGTGATATGGTAATTTGTACTACTGAAGTTTTGATACTTGGGAAACCTCATTATGAATTCATTTTGAGTTTTCAGAACTTAAGGTCTCACCAAATTCGGCTGTATCCAGATTTTAATTTGCCAGAGTTAATGTGATAGAGTGAGAGATGGGTGTGTTTGCTTGTGGCAGTAACCTGATGTTCTGTTAGAGAAAAAAAGCCTTTGGATACTGTCCACATGCACCACAAAAGAAAACCTCTTCTGAGAGGGAACTTAGAGTCTTTAAGTACTGGTTATTTTCCATTGGTACTGTCCCTGAAATCATACACGTTACAAGAATGATTTGTGGATTTTTTTTCTCTGTTTTCCTGTGCTTGTAGTAGCAATTTATATACTTGCTTTAGCCCAAATCTGTTTTCATATTCACAGGCTAATAGAATTACCAATGACTGTATTGATAATCTTGGGGCTATTTTTATATGTTGAATCCTTTCAAAAGTCTACACTGCTTAATACTACAAGCATCATACAAATGTACAATGATATTAAGAAATACAATAAGGTGAGATCTGTGCTAAGTAATTTTTATTTATGCCCCTGGAGTTGTGCATAGACACTGATAGGACACAATACTCATTAGATTTATGTGTAGCAAGAGTGATAGCTCAGTAATAAAATTATCAGCTTGAGATACGTGATACTACTTCACTGTTTTCTCTATGTATTTACTTATCTGGTTTCACTGTTAAAAAGCTTATTAGAAACTGAGGAAGACTAACAGCATATAGCACATGCAGCCTGATACCCTGATTGTATTTCCACCTTTTACTTACCATGTTTAATTGCATTGTTTGCTACTGCCACTGGTATGGTTCAATTCCTTTTGCTTCTTGCGTTCTTCCCATTTGTCTTTTGGTTTGGCTTATTATAAGACTACACAATAACATGGATAACACTATTCCCAAGGTGAACTGCCACAGCAGCTAGTAGGGCATAGTATCTCCAAGATCCTGTAGTGTGCTTGTGCCTTACAACTCATGATATTATTGTGCTGAGGCTTCATTATGTTCTTGTGAGAGACTTGTTTTTTTTCCCTGGTTTCATTAGTTGTTCTCTCTCCTGAGAAAGAACATTGCATCTTCATCCAGAACAGATGACATATACTCACTGTGAGCAGTAAACAGCAGAATGATGAAATGCTTGCTTTGTCTTTTTGATTTTTAACTGCAGTGCATAAAGATATTATGTAGTGATTTTACTTGCCTGCTGCTAAGCCATGTCCCTGTTAATGTAAGAAGGAGAAGGAGCCTTTAATACAGCCATCCTGTCCTGGAGTTTGACTGTTAATAGGTTTGTCTATTTCATTAATACTGAGTGGTATCTTACCATGTTGAGAAGTGTGGCTTTATTCTGGGATGTAGTAAAACTGGTCTCGGGGCCTTGGTCTTCTTGACCACTGTTCTTCTGCTGCAAGGAAGGCTGTACAGTGCTTTAGAAGGTCTTTCATTTTGAAAGTTTGTACTGGTTTAAAAATTATTCTGTATGTTTAAGATAGCATAGATTGTTCAATGTGCTTGCTTCTGGGACTAGAAGAATATTTTTAATAGAGTAACTTCCAGGAGGAAGTGATGCAGTCTCACCCCTCTGCACAGTGCAGCCCAAAGAAACTCACTCATGAGCCTATGCATCAAACCCACAGCTTCTGTTTATACACTACCATTGCTCTCCAGATGTTATCCTGCCTTGCTGAAAAGGCTTTAATGACTACAGAATTTACTGTTCACGCAAGGTAGTTGCTGCAAAGATTACTTTCCTTGATACTTACGTGAATGCGTTTACTTATACATTTCCATTTGACTGCTTTCAGCTTCCAACAAATTCTTAGGTTCTCTATATCTTTTCTTTTACATCAAAGACTCACAATGAGAGACTTCATGTAGATGCTTGCAGGCTGGGGCAAAACAATTTCTTTGCTGCTTCTTGGTTAAAGCAAATAAACTGAGCTTATCAAGCCTCTGATGAAATACATTTTTCTAGCCCTCAGATCACGTGCATAACCATTTTCTGAACCATATCCCATTTTTAGTCATCTTCTGGAATCAAAGAGCAAGAACTAGAAACAGGATTGTAATAAGGTCTTGCTGATGCTCTGATCAAGGGTAGCCATGTCTTCCAGTTGCTACCTGATTTCTGTGTATGGATGCTAAGGGTTGTTCGACCTTTTAACTGCATTGTTGCTTAGGAACTTCATGTCTTTTTTAATACCATTGCACTCCATGATGTAACTTCCCATCTTTCTAGTGTGATATATATTCCTTATACCCAAGTGATTGATTCTATATCCTGTTCTGTTGAAACAGGCTTTGTTCTTATGAGCCCTGTCCATGGGGAATACAGAGCAGCAGGCATCACTGGCCAGTTCCATTGCTAACAGCTCCTTTGAATTCAGACTTATTTTTTAACAGTGTATCCATCCACTGTTACATCTTTGTCCCAGCAAAATTTTGATCGGTCTGTGTTTTAGCCTCAAATACCTGAATCATAAAGGCATTTTCTCCCAGTTAGGGGATCAGCATGTCTAAGAGCAGATTATGTTCTTACCAGTGTTTGTTTTGCTCACTCCAGTAAGAAGAAAATCAAAGATATAGAGTAGGGATGTAAAATAGTGAAGGGTGCAGACAGATTCCCTTGATTATGAATCTTGACTGCTTTTCCTAGTCAAAGATTTGTACCTGAGGAATTTGGTGGAGTGCTCGTTCTACCCGGTCAAATTGTAGCAGCAGCCATGAGCAAACTTCACTATAGCAGTTGATACAGTTGGCTACATTTTAGTCTGCCATCCCCACCCCCCAAGGAAAAACCAACCAACCAAGAAACCCAGATCAAAATGCCCACCCTAATGTTTGTTAGTGCCAAATGGAACTGCCACTTTAGCGCATTCCTGTAGATATGCACTACACAGTCTTGGCAATAGAGTTCTAATTATTCCAAGTGAAGGATCTCTTATTCAGCTGCGAATTCTTCTCTAACACCGTATATGCAGTTGCTCTTGTCTCTTTCTGAAGTAGTTTGGATTCCTCAGGAACCTGCAGGTCACATTCACAAACCTGTTTTTAGGATTTTTAACATTCAGCTGTTGTATGCATGTATGTACACATATGTGTTTCCAGTGGATTAATTGTTAGCCATATCAAATGAATTAAAATGGTGTTGTTATTGGACTTTATGAAAACATTTAAAGCATAAAAGTATGTTTTTCATTAATATAAAAGAAATAAATTATATCATCTTCACAATTTAGATAAAATGGGTGTAGTGAAGGATGGCGTTAAAAGCCATGCTGGCAGCAAGTGGTGTCTTGTGTCATTGCCAAATCTGTCTTCTAACCTCTGTGTGACCCAATTCTGCTGAATTCCAGTGGTCTGTGCAAGTACATCTTCTTTAGGTATAAGAATAGCAGCAGCAGTTACACTACCTAGAACAAGAATGTACAAGGCTATCAGCTGTCTTGCCTAGGGGCATGAGATGGTTGCCAGCTGGGGTTAAGAAAAAGTGTTTCCTTCCTGTGAGGCATTACATAATTATCTGTGTATGTTAAGTGTGCTGGGGTTTTTGTCTGAAATTCATTGTATAAGCCAGTGCTATAAGGAGATGCCAGACTAAGAAAACAGCCTGGGCATATGTATTATGGCAATTCTGTTTTCTCCTGTTTTTAATACTGTCCAAAATAAAATGAGGTTCAGTTTATGTTTCACCTTGTTAGCTTTGCAATGCTTTGCTTTTAACACTGTCCTGCCAGCTTTGTGACGCAAATTTGACTGCAGCTGAGGAATATTGTTAATCCTCTCATCTCCTCGTGGGGAATCAAACTTGAGCCAAATGAAATGTTTTGTGCTACGGTGTTTTCTTTTATTACTGCACGTACAAAGCAAGTAAAAATGCTGCCTGCCAGGATCTTGCCGGAGTGGTACTGATTCTCTACTTTTATGAGATGCCAATAAAATAGGAGTTATTCTTTTTCATCTTGCAGCTTGCTCTTCACCAAAGTAAAACTGGAATGGATACATAAAGGACCTGAAGAGGCTCTGGTGACATGCAGACATATGTTGCAGATGTGGCAGATGGTATACAATGTTTTACAGCACAGGTAGGCTTTCTCCACTGCAGCAAGTTCAGGTTTGTAATTGGTAACGTGGTTGTCTTTTTAAATTTTCTAGACACTTGAGTTATTTTGCAAGAAGGGTCATAAACAGTACTGTTTAAAAGATAAGTAATATTTCTAGCAGTGATTAAAAAAAAAAAAAGGGAAGATTTTAATGGCCATTATTTAAAAACAAAATAAAAAACAACAAAACCAAAACCTCAGTGTTTTAATATTGAAGAAGCAGTTTGAACCACAGGTTTCTGAATCAATGTCTAAACATCTCTATCCATATTTGGATGGCCAGAATAGAGGACAGATTTTCTTTCTCCCCAATAGTGCTGAGCTTTCATCAGCTATTGTTCACAGTCTGCAGTAGTTGGCACCACCCAGGAATGTGTGGGGGTGATACAGTCCTGAAGTGAGTAAGCCAAGGAAAGGCACAGTGCCAAACTCATATGCTGTAGTTGCATGCTGGTTGCACAGCCTGGTGCTAACTGGGCAAGGAAAGAAAGGAAGGATGTGGCATCTTCACCCTTCCCTTGTCCTAGTAAATCTGCATTCACACAATGCTATGTTCCCTGTATCCTCCCTTTCGTCTGCTGCCCCACTGAAAGATAAAGTTGAAAAAGTGTGGAAGATACTGAGTTGGGTTTCCTTCCTTCCCACACCCTTAGGATATTGCCCTAGTCAAGGTATCAGTGTACAGTGTCTTGGGAATATTATACCAAGATCCCTTGCCCATAATGTCCACAGGGGTTGTGTTTGATGGGAAGGACAACATGCTTGATGGCAGCAATCAAGACAGCAGGGTGATGTAGCTTGAGTTGTTCCCCAATTTCTGTATGCATTTGCATAAGTTTTATAAACACCAGAAGTATGTGTGCAGAATGGTGGATGTCTATGTACAAGTTGTCCTTGAGGGGTTATTAGTAATTCTTGTTGGTTTAGCTAATGAGCAGCAAACCAAACACAAAAAATCAAGATATTTACATAGCAGCAGTGGTCTTTTACAGACTTGAATCATTGATTTCCTTAGGCCTTAGTATCCGTAGCTAAGGATTCAATCCTGTACCTCTCACATGAATAATCTTTATACTCATGAGTAGTCCTCATGGAGCTGATCAAATCCACACTGAACAATTATGACTGAGGAAGATTTACTCTTGCAAGGGGGGGCTGCAAGCCTGTAGAGTACATTGGAAAACAGACAAATAACTAGTTCAGCCATTTGGACTGCATTTGGATCCCAAGCTGTGCTTTGGCTCTTATACTTAAAAACCCAAGATGTGATAGCTTTAGAGGCTTTTGATAAGCTTTAGCCATAAAATCTTAAACAAAACAAAATTGCTTTGCTTTTGCTTTTAAAAGCTCTAGCATGTATTTCACTGCTATTCCCAGCAGGGGTTTTTTGTTTTCTTTTTTCAAAAAACACACCATAAAGGTTTTTTTATTAGGAAATGCTACTGGAAAGGTAACAAGAATCAACTTGGTACCTGCAGTTTTAGACTGGATTCAATGACCCAGGAAGCCCCTTGTATTTAGCAAATTGCATCAGTATCAGCTAACAAATATGTAAAGTATTCTGGGTAGGGCTGGCAGAGGAACTTAAGGGGAATTCTTATCAGTGAGGCTTGGACAAAGGCATTTTTAGGGCCTCTTGCAAAAGAGAAGGTTGTATTTACACAACGTTGAGAGCTGTTGCACTCAGTACTCCTTACTGGTTCAATCACTGGATAATTGCCTACACAATTAAATGGCACTTCAGTTGCATTTGTCTGGCCTTGCAGTCTTTCTGTGACTCTGACAGACCAAAAAGTCTTTCAGGGCCCAGTATTTTATCCCCAGCAGCTATTCATATGCCCTGTTCAAGTCCCCTGTCTTCTCTCTGACAAGCTGGTGCCTCTGCAGTCTCACTACCAAGTGTCCCACTCAGCGTTTTTGTCACCAATTTGTCCACTGCCTCAACTACGTTTCAAAAACATGGGCAGTACATGTCAGCCTTGTTCAAAAACATGTCAGCCTTTCCAGTGCTGTATGTAGAAAGCACATCATTCTGGCTACTGTCCCTTCCGTGGTGCATCAAAAGCTTTCCTGGCTGAAGGCTTTGTATTGCAGCTTTTAAAGGGTAGTTAATTTTCAGCTCTTCTCTGGGATAACAAAGCCATTGGGAGTGGTTGTTTTGCACAATGCATTACACTGGGTTTTCAGCCTGGAATTTTCCAATCTCTTCACCTGTCCTTAGAGTAGGAGTACAGTGTATTAACCAGTTTCAGCATGTGCCTGAACAGTGATTTCGTGGTGGTAGCTGCTGCATTAAGGTAGCACTTGCCTCATGGCAGTAATATATGGAAGTGCAGCTGCCTTATTCCTGCATCCACAGGAGTGAGACTGAGCTGTCCATACAGTTCCACTAGCAGCTTCTGGCCAGGGCACTTACATTTGGGTCAGTCCTGTCTAGGTAAGGCTGAGGCATAGGACAGATAATTTAATTTTTCCTTCTCTCTGTCACTACCTGATAGTCTCAAATGAATTATCAGTGTGGAAACCAGTATGGAAGACAAGGGAGGTCCATTCAAGGACAGAGATTGGTGCAGTCCACTGCCCAAGAATTCAGAGTGCATTAACAGAAACCATTATGTTTGATCCTAAAGCCCAAGTAAAAGCTTATTTAGCTTTTATGTAAATATGATTGCTATTATGATGGATGACAGTAAGTGGCTTTCAGTCTTAGGTTGTTAGCTGGGAAGGACAAGACTTGGTTTGTCTTTTGCTGTTGTTTCTGTGATACAGAATAATTGTGTTTAAAACCAAATAGCGGTCCCAAGCTAATTCTTCTGCTAGATCAATGCAGATTCAAGGGAATTCTGTGCAATCCCTACCAAAGGACTTATCAGACTGAAAGATGGGGGTATCCACACCAATCATGTCTCTCTGACAGCTTGCTTCCTGGAAGGAATATTGTCCAAAGGCTGAGCTGCAGGCTTGGAAGTATGCCAGAAAAAGTAGCCAGGGCAGTCACTTTTCCTTTTGGTATTTCATCCCTTAATGGATGATGAGAGGAGATATCATCACCACTGATCCTTGGGGGATGGCAGGCTATGTGGTGACAGGAAGGCTCAAGAGATCTGTGTTAAGTGACTTTTTGTTAGCCACATGAGTTGTTTTTTTTGGTGAGTTTCTCTTTGTAAGGCCTCTCCTGTGAGGACAGAAGTCCAGTAGAAGAACAGACCAGAGTTTCATAAACAGACCTGTTTCATAAAGCAGTGCTGTCTGGTAGTTTTTATCTTCCTCCTCTTTTTGAACAGAACAAAGGAAGAAGGGGAGAAAATAAGCCCTTTGAAATGAAAATATGAAGAAATTAGCACCCAGGTGGAAGGTGGTAATTGGTCTATTTCAAAAGGATCAGCACAGCAGACCTGTGAACAAATTATTCTGCAGAAAAGCCCAAGAGATGGTGGTCCTTGCTGGGTCTGGGTCTGCTAGTGGGCCTCCTCTGGTCTGACTTCTGACTGCTGACATGTTTCTTGTCCAGTGGTTTGTAAAGACTCCCTATAGCCAAATCAACTAAATACCACCGTGTGCCCTGGAGCCCCTGCTGGGCAGTCTCTGAGCTTCCTGTCCACTGGCAGTGGGCCGGGTGTTAATACATTCAATAAGCTGATTTCTCACAACTGGAAACCTTGATTTTTCACTTCCCATGGCAGCTAGACTATTGCCTGCTTTGAGGGGAACATTTCTCCACTGAGACATGTCCATGTTACACAGTTTTGTTTCTTTGCAGTGGCTCTGAGAAAGGAAGTAGTGTGACTGAAACACCAGTAATCAAAAAGCATAATGGACTGCATCTCACTCTCCCAGATGCTCATGACACTGATTCTGGTAAGGAAACAAGATCTGTGCTTTCCTGTCCTAAACATGTGCTTTTGTGAGAGATGAATGTTTCATTTTCTTTGGAGAGGGTGGTGGGCCTGTGCACGTCTGTGCTGCTGGGCTGCTGGTCAGGAGGTCCAGGTCTGCCTCCATGGCCAGCTCTGCTGTGGAATGTGTCACTGTGGTTTGCCTGTACCTTGGCTTCCCCATGCATAGCACAGACAGGAGTTTCTGCTTTCTTTCACAAAGCTCTCTGAGATGTATGATTCTGAACTTCTTTTTATTTTTTTATTCCTTCCCTCCCTCAGCCTGCCTCCTCATTTAATTCTGTTCAGATGTCCTGATCAAGCCGGTTGCTATTGTTGGTTTTGGAAAGCTGAGTGAGAGTGTCAATTCTTATTAGATGGTGATTTGCTTTGGGATTTGTGCATAAACCTTGTGATGCTTTATTGTATGGTAAATACATATTCACAGTACCAGATACAGTCAGATGGAAGTAACTGAGACATCAAAGCTGATCTTGGCAGTAAAGGGGAAAGGAAGCTTTCAGAGAGCGCTGCTGACTTGTGATTTTTGTCTAAGTCTCGTGATACTTGGTACTTCTTTAAAACCCTAGCTCAGAATCAGATGATGATGTGAGAAACTTGCCTTTTAATTTGGAGAGTTTTTTACGGAATCAAATGCCTATGCTTGTGGATGTAGATGAAAGACTTGCAAAGAAAGTGAACCTCAAACTCAGAAAATGGACAAGAAAAAAAACCTAACACATAAATCTCATGGATCTCTAGGGAATTAGGGTTTGTCTGAGTCTTAATTGTGCTGTATGCCATGGTGCTGCCTGCCAGAAAGGGCAAATTAATGTAAAGTACAAGCTTTGAATCAGCTTTTCATGCACTTAAAGTGATTTGCACTGAATGCAGTTTGGTTTTAGCCAAGAAATATATTCCTCCTCCACTTTGAGAATCCAGGTTTCCATGCTAACGTGGTTGCCCCCACAATGGATGCAAGAAAGGAGCTGGTACTGAAATTACACCACCCACCTAAGTGTGGGGCTGGCACTGGCTGGTTTCAGCAGGGCTCTGTGGCTCCCTTCTCTGCAGGCTCTGGGTGTTGCTGTTCTCCATCTGCAGAAGGGAAACAGCTGGGTCTGCTGTCCCTGTTGGGAACCTCTTTGCAGACAGTAGTGGGTGAGATTGGAGGGTACAGCCCTACCCCCTCTTGCTCTTGTGCTTCCCCAGGGCTGGGGCTGCCTGCTTTGAAGGAGGGAGGAGGTGTGATATTTTGCATGGCTGTGGAGCAGGCAGTGCTGTCTGTTGTGCAATCCCCCGGGAGCATGCAGCAGCATCGCTGCACTGCGCAGGCGCTCTGTCATCTCTGGGCTCATCACTGGAGGGTGGCAATTACTGTGGCCGGCTTTGACGCTGGCCTCTCCCTCAGCTAGACCACAATAAGATTATTTGCTGTGCCAGAATTTTAGGTTTGCTGCCAGAAGGATTAATTCCTCTTTATTTTCTTCATCTTCTCCTAACTGAAGCAGTGTTCCTAACTAAATTCACTGATATCAGTCAGCTGCCTTGCTGTTTCATTCTTTCTCTGATTTAGTCTTATCTTATAATGCTTTTGCCTGAAGTGATTTAGGCTTGGGAGTTCTGTGTTTCTTATAAGCCTAGTAAATCTAAGGAGCTACATTTCTATTTTGATAGCAGTTTTCACATAAATGCAAAATATTAAACTTTGTCTTTTTGGTCTTAAAACACCCTAAAACAGTGCTTTTAAATTATTTAGATAGATTTTGTATGGCTTATGTGCAGAGCTCATTAGAACAAAATCAGTTTGTTATTTCATGAGTTATTTCCAAAATGTTTGGAGGGATTTATTGTAAAATGTGAAGTTTATATTCTGTCTGGTAGAGCTGTTAAATAGAGGAAGAGACTGCACTAAAATAACAAATTGATATGGTATCTTCGTATGCCAACATTTGCATGTATTTTGAGGCGTGACATTAAAGTTCTGCGAGACAGGTTTTGTGGGGAAGTTTTTTTAGCATGTTTCTTTAGGAGGAGATAGCTTATAATGAGACATTCAGATAATTTTTTTAATGTTGATTGAAGTTTTTCCATCTCTCCCCACCACCCTCAGGTCAGAGTCCTGCCAGTGTGGCACATGCTGATCTCCCCTCTCAGGATATAGTGTGTTTGAGGTAAACTCTTTTGTGGCTGCAGTAGCCATCAGCCCACCCCCATGGGCACTGCATTGCTTGCCTGAGATTCAGAGATATGGCTGAGCCCCTTTCAGTCCAGAAGGGCCAGGCTGGCAAAAACCTTCTCTTACAGAGTTTATTTGGTCAGGCAAGCTTTAAGGAGAGCTGCTGTGAGCATCCCAGCAGAGATGGGCAAGAACAGTGGTGGCAAAAGTGGAGTATGGGCTGGTTTGGAGAGAGCCTGATCATCTGGCGTGTACATGTGCAGAGCAAGGAGTGTATCTGTGTCTGAGGCCAAGCTGGGATGGCATGGTCTCTGCCTAAAATATTTTGCTTCCTCTTGTAGGCTGGAAAAGAAGGAAAAGAAAGTAAATATCAAAGGACTGGAATGCCAAGGGATGTTAAATGAGAAGAGCCTCCATGTAAATTAAGTAACTTGGGTCTCATTTGTCCAGCTGTGCAGATGCCCACTGCACTGGGCAGGATCAGTCACAGTCTCAAATTCCTCTCTTGGCTACTACTGGGCTAAGGAAGATAAGATGAGGAGCAGCTAACTTGGGTTTCTTTGAGAGCAACTATGCTGTTACATTCCTGTGAAGTCTGCTGTGTGAGGGAAGGATGCTTTAGTAGATTCTAACTGGATATACTTAGGCAGCATGTGAACTTCTCCAAAAGGCACAAAGGTGATTTAGTTTTCTTGGATTGATTTACAAGGAAAGGAGGATTTCCCTGAGCTCTGTGAGGATGTGAATAAGACACCAGCCTATCTGCCCACGCAGTGCAAACAGCCCAGCATTACATTTGGATGCTTGCAAGAAACACAGCTCCACAAAGCTTCTCTGGGAGAGGGCAGCCTTGGCAGGAAAATGTGGTACTGAAAGTTGCATTCAAAACATGCTAATATAAGAATCTTGTTAGGCTGACTGCACAATCCACAAAGTTCATGTAATTTTTTCCAGGTTTGCCAATCTAGAAGGCAAGAAGTCTGCCCTAGCTTCAAAGCTCTGCTAATAACATCACTAGCTGTTCATGTGTCCATTTTCTTGTCTCTGCACTGCAGAGAAGCTGTCTGTGTTTTAGATGGCTGGGGATAAATGCTTGGTAGTTTTGCCTGTGTCAAACGGCTCTAGTCTGACTTATATTTCTGGGAGTTTCAGTGGAATTCTCACTAGTGGAGATAGGGATGGGGGAGAGGAGTGTGAGTGGGCAAGGCAGGGGAGGAATCTCGTGCAGTGGAACAGGCTGAAGGTAGATCAGTTAAATAAAGTAGTAAATACAATAAATTCTTCCTGCAAAGCTGAATGGCTTTTACCCATACCCTTAAAGCTTTAATTGCTACATTACTGCACTGTCATCTCTTGGAACGTTAGATCAGGAATGTCTTTGAAAATATGTAGGAATTTAAGAAATGCGTTTGGGAAGAACACATTTGCATTTTCCAAGGGAGCCGTGGGAGGCGCCTGCTGCAGGGCTGTTTTGAAGTTCTCCTGCTTGAAATGAATGACATTAGTTAGCGATGAGATAATAGGACAAATATTTCCCATAGCAGCTCTGAGCCTGGAGCTGCACTTGTGGTCTCTCCCAAGCCATGACATGCTCACCTCGGGTTAAGTAGAAGCTGCAGCCATGTCCTGCCTTGCAAAGCACAGGTGCTTGGCACAGGAGAGTAAAGCCTGCCCTCATGCCTGCCGGGAGGCTGGGTCCCTGCTCAGCATCCGGAGCCGAGATGGCCGGGAGGCCATGGCTGGGGACCACAGGGTGGTGTGTTGGTCTGCTGGTGAGGAGGTGTGGTTTGGCAACCCTCTCTCTCTTGAGCACACTCCAGCTGGAAAAGCATGCTGTCCCTCTCAGAGAGGGACATTAAGTGCATGTGCCCCGTGGCTGCGGGAGAGAAAAAGCGGGATTTTAACTCTAGGATCTTGTGGTTTATGAGGTCAGCCTGTAAGGATAGATTTGAGAGTAATGCTAATCAACACAAGTGCTTCAGTCACAGCAGCTCTCCAGAGAAAGAGCTTATCAACCATAAAATCACATTAAAACCTATGTATATTAAAATATTTATTTCTCAAAGCCAACTCTGAAATCTCAATTTGTAGCTTCTTATTTTGTTACTACCATCTTGATACCCCTCTGAGAGGTTGGTTCACCAGTATAATCCCATTTGCTGTACTGGACAGTGTGGTTTCTGCCCATGCAGCCCTCCTGGGATAAACTTTTGATGTGATGTTTTGTCCCAGAGGTGTGAGTGCCGAATACTTCATTCTTGCGTAAATGTTACAGTGCATACTAAAGGTTAATGTAGTCAAAGCTTTGAACTCTGTGCTCCCCAAGGTTAAATGAAAAACCACCCTGCCTCTAAATCAGTAGAACAATATTGATGTCACTTGAAATGTGTGTGCTATGTGAATGGGGCTAAGCTACCTTGTAATGCTGTATGAATTTTTTACCTTAGTGGGGCATATTTTGTAATTGTATGATGACTGTGCTTATAAAATGGGTATTTGTGGAAAATATTTGGTGCTAGACTTCTGCTTCCCAAACAAGCAAAATATGGTTGCTTCCTTGATGAATGCTAAGCAGACCTTTATAAAATTACTGTCTGTCTGTTAATATGCTTGTTTGAGCTGCAGCCCTTGGAAAATTTAGTGGGGTTTTTTTTCAGTAAATTAACCTTTTATAAAACATACTTCTGCAGTTTGTCATGCCAAAATTCAGCCGAGTTCTTATTACATAAAACCAGTGGAGTGAGTGGAGGATCCAACCCTCTGCCTTAACAAGTCAAAGAATATCATAAATAAGTATAAAATACATCATTGTTTGTTTGGTTTGTAGGGTCACAACGAGCCTCTTCCCTTGCTGCATCAAGACTGGAACAGGCCATGTCTGAAATAACTATGCAGAGCAGCACAATGAAGCAGGGACCTGTGAAGCTGTGGACAACTCTTGAACAAATTTGGCTACAAGCTGGTAAGTCCTGAGCTACCTGGAGTTCCTCTTTCCCTCCAGTGATGAATCAAAATGACATAAGTATTAACAGAGTAGTTGAAGTCATGAGTTGAAAATCACTCTATTCCAGCAGATAATCTGCCTGTCTATCCCAAATGGTTTTTGAAACACCACTTATTTAATTTTGACCCCAAAAAAGTACTGTAGTAGTGTGATTTCTCAGCTCACTTTTGTTTTTCCAAAACGCACAGAAAACTTTAATTATCACTGTAATATGCTTTTTGAAAAAGAGGGTAGGTAGTTCTTCACTAACAAATGGTAGTTCATAAGGACAATTATTTTCATTATCCTTTTACTAAATGCTTCCCTGTAATAAGACTGGGCAAACCATGTCTTAAATGTGATTTAAGCATTCCAATATTTGCTGAGGTTTAAGTGAAAATTATTAGGAAGAGCATGTTCTCCACTCTGTCCTTGACTGTTTGAACCTCCCA
Source organism: Hypocryptadius cinnamomeus (assembly GCA_013400635.1). Classification (NCBI taxonomy): domain Eukaryota; kingdom Metazoa; phylum Chordata; class Aves; order Passeriformes; family Zosteropidae; genus Hypocryptadius; species Hypocryptadius cinnamomeus. The sequence goes on along the minus strand of VYZP01072680.1, from coordinate 86,389 downwards.
GGGTCTTGTAGGTTGAGTATCAGTTTGAGACACTAATGCAAAGATGCTGCAGCAGAGCACATAAAGGGAAAACAGTGAAGAGAGACTCTACCCACAAGCGATCTCCAAACCCATGCAGGGGTTTTTTGTAGGACATTTGTTGAAGAGCAGAGTTGCCCAGAACATTCTGCTGTTTGCATTCCAGCATTTCAGAACTGATAGAGTTCCAACCCTATAATTTTGTTTTAGGAGACACAATTTTTCTTCCATAACTGGGCCCACAGTTGCACACTTGAAATTACCTTTGAGTGCTGTGATTGCTTATTAGATGTCTCACCATTTGCAATGCAGAAAAAAAAGCAGAACCCCTTGGAAAGCTGCTGATAGTTTTCTATTCTTCGTGCAGGGGAACCTTTCAAATTCTCATTTTGCTAATCTATGCAATTGACAGTTCTCACATAAGACCTGGCAGTCTCACCCTACTTCGTAGCAAAGATTTTCATAGCTGTTTTTGTGGGTAATTTCCTACCAATTAGACTTTAGTTCTAGAACAAAATATATAGCATTGTTTTTGCTACAATTTGATTAATATTAACAAAAGAAGTCGCCTTATAGAATGCATCATCCTTTAAGTTAATCACGTGTTCTCCTTAATGACTTGTGTGGATGTAAATTTCAGTGATGTGCTGTGGGCTTCAAAATCACCAGCACGATTGTGCTTTATTCAGTTTATACTCCTGATTTAAGGCTGCAGAGGGGGCTGGTGGGGAGCAAAATAAATGGAGTTTATTATGGTGAGAAGTCAGGTGTCTGTTGTCCGTCATCCTACAGCTAGCTCTAGGCAGTTTACATTTTTGCTGCTGTCTGAAAAGACAAAAGCAATAAAGACCTATTGCTTGCTGTGAGTTGCTATGATTGCTTTTCAGTGTGAATAGAGTGCCTTTCTGAAAGGTGTTAATTAATTCTTTTAGATAGAATTTATTTTTATAAGCTGTAACTTTTCTCTCTTATCGCTTTGTAAGCCTTTGTTTTGCTTCGTGCTTAGTTTTAGCTGGACTTGATTCAGGATAGATATTTTGAAAACATGTACTGTGACTGCTTTGTAATTTCATTACTGAAGTCAGTTATTGTTATGGATGCAGCTTAATGAGCTCCTGCTGAGGTACTGGCCATTCTCTTCTCACAGTAGTGTGGAAGCTGCTGGATTCTGGTATCCTGAGGGATGAAGAGAGGTGCAGGTATTTGGGGTAGTCTTTACTCTCTGTGGAGAAGGGCACAGTGCCTGAATAATTAGAGGACTTCTTGGAAGTGGGTTGGCCTTACGCTGGGACTATTGAATGGAATAATCCATAGGGTGTCACTGACCTTCACTACTAGGATCTGTCCCATCTGAAAGGAGGGGAAAGGAGAAACAAGTGTAAGAAGTACCTTCCAAACCAGCTATTTCATAGACAACAAAGTAAACAGATATGCATAGTTAGAGGAAGTTGAGGTGGTCAGGTGGTTTTACATTGCAGCTTGCCCGAAAACTAATGGCTGTGGAAAGCAACAGGCAATTAGTGTAACATTCTGATGCCTGCCTATGGAGTCAGTTGATATTCATGGAAGGTCTGCATCAGTATGCTGTAGATTTTCATCAGGTTTAGCTTGGACTTGTCCTTTTTCAATCAGTGACTCATCTTGTGACTCCAGGCAAGTTGCCTAACTTTTTCATACCTCAGTGTCCTATCTCCAAAGGGAAAAAATGTTGATCCGCCTTTGGGAAATGACTCGTGTGTTGTTGTTTTTGTTGTCATTAACACTTCGACCTTTTTAGTATGACTCATAAATCCTTAGATAAAGTTATTACAATTTCCTAACCTCATACTACAGTAAATTTATAACAGAGCATCTGTCCTTCTCACAGGACACAGCTGGCTGTGCCTCTGTGCACGGGTAGGGATTGAGAGTGCCAGGTTGCAATCTGGGTGCCATTAGAGCCATTGCAGTTGCCATACCTCCTGATATCCCAGGGCATGAAAGGTAATGGTACCAACCAGCTGGTCCAGTTAGAACTTTGTGCAATGAGACTGGGGAGAGGCACACAAAACCAGCTATCCCACAGCTATCCGGGACTGTTCTTACAGCCTTCCAGCAGCCAGGCCAGGCCACAATGCCAGCATATATACTTGAAAAAGGGACTCTTAGGGGGTGGTACCTATCCAGTGATGCTTACATAGGGGTATCCTTAGTGCATCATCCTCCAGCTGCAGCTGCAGTAGGAGTTCCTGCCTTGTACAGAAGTGTCCTCAGTCCCTCCAAGCTGGAGACCCCTTGTTCTCTAACGGGTTTCACAATTAGCTTATGAGAATATATGTGTTCCCTTAACAGTGGCTGAAGGGAAGACTGTGAACCCTATGCAAATAGTTAATCCCTTTTGTGCTGTGATAAAGATACTTATTTCACCCATAAGAGAGCATACACTTAGTGGTTTAATTTTTCTGGGTTTGTGACCAGCATAGTTTTGTAGGGAAGAAAATAAAGCACCATCTTTAGATGTGCAGCTGCTGTAACAGATGCTGTACCTTGTCTTTCCCTGCAGCAATGCCTAGTGATCTTTGGCGAGGTAATTTTTTGTAGCCTTCTGTAAACAAAGAGCTGCTTGATGGACCTGTGGTCTCTAGAAAGTGTCCTTTCTCTTTCAAGCATCAAAGTAAAACTGTGAATTCTCACTGTTAATCTCATGTCCAGCCATCTCTTACAGGACCACCTGGGAGTACAGTCATCTGCAGCACGGAACTCGGCACAGTGCCTTAGTGGGCTTCCATATCTTCCTGTTTTCTGCACAGGTAGTCACAGCTTTGGAAGAGCAGTGTGCTGTCCTCAAAGACTAGAGACGTCCCCTGCAGCAGGCATGCTTGGAATACTAACAGGCATATTCTATTTCCAAGTGTTCTGCAGCAGAGATTGTTAACACAGCTTGTCTGGTCCCTTTTAACAATAACCCCCCTAGTCCTCTTGAATATAATGGCTGCTTAAAAAGAGTCATCTCGGAACACTTCAACATTTATGAGCCTAAACATTATTCTTGGCCCCATGTCTGAGAAACAGCTCATTTCAGGGAGTACTTAGGAACAGTGCTACAGTGCACATGCTGTGGTGGTGCAGCTCCAGGAGAGGTGTTCATTATGCAATCCTTATGCTCATTTCTGCTCTTTGTTCTGCTTTCCATGGCTGAGAGCTTGAATTCAAGTTTGAGAAGAGGCAAGGAACGTTGGTGGCACTGGTAAAGCTCATGAACTCCTCCCTCTTCCTGCAGGAAGAGCTGCAAGGGGAATCCTAGAGATTACTAGTGCTAGTACTTCTAACGGTCATGCCAGTACTCCTTTTTGTTTAGAAAATAGAGTCATGCTGTTTGACTAAAGAAAATATACTTGAAATCGTTCAAATTTATGACCAAAATTTACCTTCATTCGGCATTTTTATAAGATCACTTTTGACCCAGAGAGTAAAGCATGTCAGTATTGGAAAGAAATAGTGTTAATAGTTCTAGGCTCTTTGGGTAACTGGAATGATTTTTTTATCTGAAGTATGTGTGATTATATTTCCAGGCACTAATTACCATATGCTCTATTTATACACAGCATTTTAGAATGCTACAAGCCCGTTTTAATAAGAGTTCTAATATTCTAGCTCCTGTTACTGTATTATTTTAAGCTTTACTTTTAACTACAAGGTCCACTTTGTTTGTCTTTACTAGTAGTTTATATCTGACAATTTAGCTTCTTGACTAACCCAATACTTTACCAAATATGGCCACTCACAGCAAAGTAGGTCTGGTAATTTGATCCCAGTTTGGCTAAATGCCTGCGAAGCTCAGCCTGTGAACCTCACCAGGTAGACCCTAAGGCTAATTTAAAGGAGGATTTGGAGAAAAATGACGAGGATACTATTCCATGTCCTCACAGTGGGGCTGGAGTGGGCTACCTGCTGTCTCAGTAACATGCTAAAGTTTAACCTAGGAAAAATAGTTTATACTGAACGTGCTACAAACAAGAAATGCAAAGAGAGCCAGTGCAGCAGAGAACAGTGAGCTAATGGAAAAACATCTGCTCCCCCGAGTTATGTACAGCAGGAACTTTTTTTTTTTCCCTTTTGCAAAACACTTGTGATTTATTTATTTTATTCCATATGGGCCAGTTCCTGGGAAAAAGCTGTGTTAGAGGAGATGGGCTTTGTTCCACAAGAAAGTGTTGTTGGGGCCAGTGGGCTGAAGTCTCCACTGTGCTGGTCCGCAGCCATGGGGCCGGATCCTGGCAGCAGCCAAGGGTGCAGCCAGGCCCTCCCCTGCTGCCCCTCTGCTCACCCAGCACAGCTTGTGTTTGCACAGCCTGCACATGGGCACTTCAGTGTTTCTCCTTCTCCAAGCTTTTAGCAGTCCTAGGCCCCTCTGATATTAAAGGTGTTAATCAGGTGTGGGAGGCATCTTTATTGATATTGCCAGAATGGCTGGGTCAGATACTGTCCTGTAATGCAGCACTGATTGTTGAACCCATTCTAATATTTTTATTTCTTTTTTTAAGTGCTTCCAAATTTTAGAATTTCAAGTTTAGAACTTCCCCATTCACTGCTTGGGTTCTTGAGCTCCATAAATGCTACTAATTTTTGGAGCTTTTATTTGTGTCTTTACAGTGACACAAAGTACTGTGAAAAGCTGGAGCCTGGTGAGGGGGAACAGGAGAGAGTCCTATATTACACTTCCATTTCTGAGGAGAATAAAGGTGTACTGTAAAGATGGCTCCCCTGCAGTATTTACTTATTAGGAGGGATTAGGAGCACTTCAACTGGTGATAGAAATGGTAAAGTAAGCTGGTTTTGTCCCCTTTGAAATGAAGTTAAGAAGCCAGCAGTAGTTCTGCTGAGCCTCCTGGTTTAGCAAGGTCTGTTCTAGACTTGTGGTAGAGACTAAAGATCCCCAAATTCCCCATTTCTCTTCATCTGAACATTCTCAAGAGGGATTAATAAGTTTTGTTCTACACTTTCCAGTTTGATTTATTTTCTGTCAACAATAAATTTAAAAAGTCAAAAGGATTCTTGCAGCCTTATGTCAGTGCAGGGCATTTGGGATTGCCTCCTCCATTCCTGAGCCTTCTGGATGTCTCTCATTCCTGGAGCAGGATGTGAAACTTTGTGGACTGGTAATTCTTAGGCATGGACGATCTTCAAAGGGCACATACCTTTTCTCAAAATCTGGGGCATGCAAACATTCACATGTGCCTTGAACGCTCACTTGTGATGGAAACAGGCAGCAGCTACCAATGCCTTTTGTTTAGCATTCTGTAGAAAATTTGCCAAGAGATGGAGAGAAACCTGTTACACTGCCAAAGGATGACTGAGGGTACCGAGAAGTAGCATTTCCTCAGCTGCTCAGTAAGTTTGGACAAGTGGTAAAATGTAAACAGTCATGAAGAAGGAGGCAGGACATTTGTTCATACCAGAGACAGAAAATAGCAATTTATACTTGCCTGGGCTGTTAGTCATGTTTTGACTGCACCTTTTAGTATAGAAGGTAGCTTGTGGCACTTAGGTGCTGCTTCCAAAAGCCTTCACTCTAATGCTGCATTTGTAAATAAAGAAGCTTGGTGGTCATTTCAGGCCCTGTGAGACCTGAAGCTTGGGAATTTGAAGCCAGTCCCTGGAATTCAGTTTGCATGTAAAGAGAGGGTGTAAATCTGTTGCCTCATTCAAAAGAGCAAGTGGCTAAGCTCAGGTGTCTGAGAACAGGCAGCAGTTTCTGTACTTCATTTCTATATCAAACGTTTGCATCAAATGAAATTACTGTAGTCAGGATATGCCTGGAGGAATACTCTGTCTAATCTGCCACGAATTGTCAAGGTACTGCATGCAGGCTGGTGTCATAGCATGGAACAATGACTAAACCTCACCTGCCAGCAAGGAAAGGCAGTGGGGGAACCCTTTGTCATGGTAATAGCTCGGTAGTCACTGCTGATGGCAGAGTTGTCTCAGAGTGGTCTTTCCAGCTGGCTAAGGGCTCCTGCAGTAACAAGCATTAATTACTCCTGAAGGCAGATGATGTGGAACAGAAATCACCTTCCAACACCCTCACAGATGCTCTCACCTTCTTTAGTGTGAAGGGCTGCTCTGCACTGTACCATCCTGCTGGGCATTTGGCTGTTACCCTGGCCATGTCACTATGCAGCAACGCTTTTGGGGTGGACGAGAGTGGAGTGCTTTAGATGCATCAGGCACACACAACCAAGGGATGTGGAGCAGTCTACTTTGTCAGAGTTGAGTGCTGCCTCTTGGATAACACCAAACGTGATTCACAAGTAAAGAAATTTTAACTCTTGCGTTGTTCACATTGCAGAAAAACAGTTCAAATCTGTTTGATTTCTTTAGGCTAGAATTAAAATTGTTGCTGCAGTGACAAGCACTATCACTCTTGACACTGCTTTGAAATGGGGAGTAGGGTCAGTGTTTAAGGTGATGTTGAACAGCTCTGTTTCTCAGACAGCAGTGTGATGCAGACATGGCTGGATTACGCTGTTATTACACCCCTGGTGGACTCCCGGTCAGAACTCTGCAAATAATTTTATCTTGGACAAAATAAAGGGGCTGACTGTAGGACACCCAGCTTTGTCAGTGTTCTGGGAATTGCTCTTGGTCTGTGCATTTGTTGGGGGTCTTTAGAGAGCAAGTAGATTATATGCTTCTGGCAGTTTTCACTTGATTAAGGATCTTCACTGTAGATGAGCTTAAATGCTAGCAGAAATAGCTGAAAGAACTAGGAGCTTGTAATAGAAGTAATAATAATCTCAGTGCAGAGGTGTGCTGCTCTCAGGGACTGGGCCCAGCATTAAAACAGGTGCATTAGTCCAGCTGCAAGTCCAGACAGAAGGGGCCATAGCCACGAGACAGCAGTTGTTTGGAAGAACAGCAGAATAGTTTGGACAGTATTGCAAGAGAGCCCAAATGGGAAGCAAAAAAGTGGATCTGAGAAAGGAATGAATCATGCTAGGCTGAACCTGGAAATCAGCTGGATAGCTCTTCATGGTGTCAGTGAAGGCACAGGCTTCAAGAACGGAATGAAAGGAGAGGTTCAACTCCATGCAGTGTGCTGTCTCTTTCCTGTAGGTAAGAATGCTGAAATATTCCCTAATGCCATTCACACTCTCAGTCATTACTCCAGAAAGAATAATAGAAGAGTGGTACATGCAGCATCATCATCTCTCTGCTCAGTAGCATTCAGAGAGCTTTTAGGTCAAAACAGAATGCAAATTTATTGAAGTTTTTATGGAGATGGTGTTAAGTGAGAGAGAGCAAGGAAGCTTGGTTTTAGATTCAAAGCTCTGAAGAAAGCCAGTACCAAGAACAATCTAGTACAATAATGAGAGGTTCATAAATGGTTTCCCTGAAGCGTTGACCCTTTCACAGGATAAGAATTACAGATACTAGATATCTGTGTCAGCATAAGAAGGTATTCTCTGCTTTGAAGTGGAACTGGATGCCAAGTCTCTACAACAGAACTTCCTCACAAGGACTGCAAATTTGGTTAGATGTTATTTACAGCCAAATCAGGTTATATAAGGAGATAGGCTGATTAATCCAATGGTCAGGAAGCTGCTAACCCAGGTAACATGAAAGCAGGTGTTTCAGTACTTTCAGTACCACTGAGGGTTTTACCGTGGTAGATTTAATAGGTCCTTGTTTTTTGAGTTTGATTTCTGCCTCTAGCTGTGTTTTTATTCCATGTTACATAAGCATATCTTGTTAATCTGTAAATAAAATGAGTATGTAATAGAAGTGAAAAATGAGTTTACAGAAAACACATTTTAATGCAGACCTAAATGATGTCCTTTAATGTCTATTTTTAGCTGGGTAGCTACAAATTTTAGCACTCTTTTCCTTCTGTAACCAAAAGGCAGCCCTCTCATTCTTTTTTATGCAAATTAGGACTCCCACACCGTTAAATCATTTTTATTGACTATTGAGCCCACAAAGAAATGGACTGAACTTTAATATGCTACATTGCCATACCATAAAATACAATTTGTAGTTCTTATTTAGATTCTGTGTTGCTGTACTTCCTCTAAATAATTGTTATTGCTGAAGAAGATTTACAGGCACCATAGAAAGAATAAGTACTCTCTATTTTGCATGCATTGAAGCACCGGCCGTGCACGATTTCACATCTAAACCCGCTTGCTCCCAGTTCTGTTCTGAAATGAAACAAGTCACATGAGGCTCTTAGTTGCTAATAGAGCTTTAAGTAAGGCAGTATCCAGAAGTTCTGATGACTTCAAACAGTGCCAGGATTTCACCCCTTCTTTTGTGTTGCAAAGTTTGTGCAAACTTTGGGGATGGAGTGTTCATCTTCAGGCTGTGAAGTGTCACTTTGCACATCCCCAGGCTCATTAATGCCACATGCATGGCGTCAGCTGCTGTGCAGCACTTGGCAGGAAAACGCTCTGTTCCTTGGAAGTGCAAGGAAAATACTGTCCTCCCACCAATTTTTGCATAAGGCTGTGCACATATTCAGCTTGACAAGGTACATGGCCTTGCCTTCTGTTATTATAGATAGCTGCAGCCTCTTGGAGCCAAGGGAAGGGATGCATGCAGAGATTTTATGATTAACCAGGAAGAAATGCGTATGAGTCATTCTGAAAGAGTATAACTCTTCTGAAGGAACTCATATTTTGCTCATGTTGACAGCCTTGGAGAATGACATTTATCTTGTACCACAACCTAGGGATGGCTGAGAAATATTCAAGCATTTTCTCTACAGTGTCTCACCCTTCATCTAGAAGGGTCACCTCAGAAGTGGAAGGGTGTTCAGCCATTCTGTCGCTTCACTACAGAATCATTTTTGGTGTGCCAGTAAAAATGCCATTTATGATCCTAGTCTCATGTCAGATAGGCCAAGGTGGAGCCTTCCCGTGGTCAGGCAGGGGACTGCCTTTGAGATGCTTCCCTGTTCACCTCTAGCAAGTTCCACATCACCATGCCAAGTCCCCACAGTCATCTGGGTCTCCCAGTGTTTCAAAATTGCAGAGTTTCAAAGATATGCAAGAGGAATTTTCACTCTGATTTCCCCCCTCACAGAGACTTCCTAAGAATATTCACTGCCTTAAAAAGTCAGGACATTTAATGTTGTGTGTAATTTCAGAATTGTTATGCTGAATCTGGAGCCTGAATTAGTAATTTTGAATTGGACTCTTGAACTGTCAATACTTACTGCATGACATCAGTTAAAAAAAAAAAAACTAAGAGAGAGACAAAGTTTTTGCAGTGAGAGCATGTTGAACACATGTTATGGACCAAAGAGCAATGCCTGCCTGTATGAAGAGAATTATTTTATCTACATACATGCTTACATGTGTGTGTATGTGTATATATATAAAAACAGTTTCCCTTTTCAGTTACATGTGGCAGTGAAAACTTGAGTATCACTTTTTGACCTTTTGAAAGAATTAGAATATTTCAGTTGGAAGGGACCTACAACAATTATCCAGTCCAACACCACAATCATCTAGTCCAAATCCTGAGAAATGTTAGAGTTCAACCATGAGATATGTTATGAAATTTATCATGAGACATGATTTTATTAACGAGTTGACATTCAAACACGTAAATATGCCTGTTACATATTTTTTTCTAAGCAAACCACTAAGATAGTTGGTGATAGTTCAAGAAAGTAAATGAGTAGTCTCTTCTAAGAGCTGTATTTTATTTTTCTGTAATGTATGAGGATGTAAATGGGTGAATACACAGTGTAAATAATAATGAATACACAATATAAATAAGTCTATAATATAAGAGCCATTTGATTTTAGGTTTGAAATATTAAGAGACAGTTGTCTCATAAACTTGCCAAATAAGAAGAGAAAAACACTTTTGATCATCTTTTTAAATGGGAAAGTACTCTCCTAAGTTATCCAGTGTCCATCTCAGATGTGTCCTATTACTCTGACATTTTTAAAGTTCTCAGTAGACAGTGATGGTTTACTCTGTTCTTTTTTCTCCCCCAGATTATTTGGAAATACCTGTGATGACTCCAAGTAGCCCTGCTTCCTTAGGGCTCACTTCAGCACTGTTTACCTTCCCAATGGAGGAATCCTTAAGGCCTTTGTCAGGACCTCACCCAAAGGTGTCCATGAACATCTGTATAGATCCCTTAGCATTAGGAAAAGATACATTCAGTGAATCCAGTAATGATAATAAGCACTAACCATAGTAGGATTTTCACATCCGTTGTGCAGGATCTTGGCCTCGTGTTCTAATATGCTTAAGTCAGATGATATATAATTAATATGAAGAAAGGTCTCTGCTTCATTTCATCTTATGGCAGGGTGTTCTTTGCTTTATTTTTATGGCTTGGTGTTTTGTTTTTCCTTCAGCTGAACTCTTCCTGGAACAGCAGCATCTCAAAGAAGCAGGCTTTTGTACCCAGGAGGCAGCTAGTCTTTTCCCCACATCTCATGCTGTACTGTACATGCGTGGGAGGCTTGCAGAGATGAAAGGCAATTTGGAGGAGGCTAAGCAATTGTATGATGAAGCGCTCACCGTGAATCCAGCTGGAGTGGAAATTATGCACAGCCTGGTGAGTTTGCAGGGGCTCAGCTCCATTATAGTATTTCTGTTCCTGATTAACTGTAATAAGAGGGGAGAGGGCTTATGCTTGCTCTGGATGCCATTGTCTTCCTAATCCTGGGAGCAAGTGACCGTTCCAAGAATAAATTGGGTAGTTTGAGCCTCTATTTTAAGAGTGGATTGAATTTTTTTAACTAATTAGGACTTGTGTCAAAAGTAAATCTTTTAATTAACAAAGGTTGATACTTTTGGAAGTCAGTTCACTGCTTTGTCTTTGCTGCTTTTCCTGCTAACTGTTATGCATTTTAAATGAGCAATACACTGATGTTTGAAAGATTGGAACTGAATCAGTAAAGATAGATAGATACGGGGTTTGTAAAACTTGGGCTAGTTTCTTGTGTCTGCTAAAATCAAGATAAACTATGAGTTTACAGTAAAATGAATCTGTTACTGTAGTAAGCTGCAGCTTAGTTCCAGCCTTTCGTAGGGGCAGGGACTCCACACTTGTGGGGTTTTTTTGGTAACACGCCTACCCAGCAAGTATTGTTTTTCTGTGGCACCAAGCCCAAAACAAACTGTTTTCCAGACATTGGGCCTAGAGCTTAATAAAAATAATAATTATACAGGGAGCTTTGTGGAAGACCAAAAGCCAGTTCTCTTGTGAAATCAGAGCAGTTAATCATATTTCGTCAATGGTGTGTCTTGTTAACTGTAGCCCTTACCAGGTCTCTCAGTAATTTTAGAAGTTTATCTTGACTAACTTAATTTTTACAGGAATTCTATACCCATGTGACTGCTTAGTGTCTTTGCTAGTGTATTTGTATCTCCTGGCATAAATTTGGTAGTGATGAGGTTTGCTGGCAACTCCAAAACTGAAGAGGTATCAGTGTACAAGAGATCAAATGTTAAGTGAAGTTACAATTAGCGAAAATAGAAGAACATACAGGCAAAGGGCAAGATAGTTGGTAATAATTAATGTTCAGTACAAAAATAGCAAATGAATAGCTGGTGCATGTCAGGAGAACGTTGCAAGTCTGCTGTACACATGCCAGACTTATATGGGGCAATAATATTACTTTGTTGTTGTGATACAGCCTTCACAAATTCACTCAGTAAAAACCTAGCTAGATGGAATGATGTTCCTTGCTCTCTCATAATTTAAGAGAAGTTGGTGATACCAGAGAAGCCATCAAATTAGATGCCAACATGATACTAATAGCTCTCATTTTTGTCTTATGTTATGGACATAACCACATTGTGAGTCTTCATGTTTCAGTTGCTTGCAATTTTCTGAAACTATAGTAACTTGGAATAAAAGTTTCCAAGGTGCACATCTCAGATTTTCTGGCCCAGTTTACTTCAGAAAATGTCATTCCAACATGGCTTTGCTGTTTCTGAAAAGGAGGCTAAAGAAGAGACCTTAAAAGCTTCTGCAATATCTTCTCTATGGGGCCTTGTTATCTCCAGGTTTTGTCAGGAATGTGTAACATATGAAAGTGCTTTTTACCGTAATCTTTCCTAGGTTATCCAGGTTGTAACCTTTAAACAACACATATATGATTAGTAGGTAAGTATTTCCGAAAGTTTTAAGGAGTCTGTGAATGCTTATTCCCCTCAAACTCCAGTAATTTTCAAGAAGTCCAAAAGAATGACTCTTGTAACTACAGGCCTGTCAGTCTCACTTCAGTGACTGGTAAAATGATAGACATTGTTGCAGGAGGTATTGAAAAACACCTGAAAGACGGTGCCATCGTTGGTCATAGCCAGCATGGGTTCATGAGGGCGCCTATCCCGGGGCCATCCTGGGTGTACGTACGGCGTGGGGCACAAGAGGCTGGAAAACTGCTTCATGGAAAGGGACCTGGGGGTCCTGGTCAGTGACAAGGTGAACATGAGTCAACAGGGCCCTGGCAGCCAGGAGGGCCATCTCTGTCCTGGGGGGCATCAGGCACAGCATTGCCAGCCGGCCACGGGAGGGGATTGTCCTGCTCTGCTGTGCACTGGGGCAGCCTCACCTCCAGTGCTGGGGGCAGTTTGGGGTGCCACAGTGTAAGGACATTAAACTATTAGAGAGTGTCCAAAGGAGGGCAACCAAAACACTGAAGGGTCTTGAAGGGAAGCCATATGAGGAGCAGCTGAGGTCACTTGGTCTGTTCAGCTTGAAGAAGAGGAGACTGGGGACAGACCTCATTGCAGTTAGAACTTCCTCATGAGTGGAAGAGGAGGGACAGGCATTGATCTCTCTCTGTGGTGACCAGTGACAGGACCTGAGGGAATGGCCTGAAGCTGTGTCAGGGAGTGTTAGGTTGGATATAAGGTAAAGATTCTTCACCCAGAGGATGGTTGGGCACTGGAATGGCATCCCAGAGAAGTGGTCACAGCACTGAGCCTGCCAGAGTTCAGGAAGCAGTTGGACAATGCTCTCAGACACATGGTGTGACTCTTGGGGCTGTCTTGTGTGAGACCAAAAGACGGTCTCGATGATGCTTGTGGGTCCCTTCCAGTTCAGAGTATTCTATGATGATGTTTTAGTTGGGGGATGGATGTAAAATTTAAAAGAGCTAAAACAGACAGTAAGATGAGAAATTTGGGGGCAGAGACTCAGTCTGTAAGCAAATAGAGAAGAGGAAAGAAACTGAAAAAATGAGAGAAATACAGATAGATAGAAAACAGGGTAACATAGATAACACCAGATAAGACTAGATAGATAAAAAGACACGTGGATGGAGGGGTGGGCATGCTAGAAAGAGTAAATTAAAGGGGTCAATCTTAAGAGAATGACAAAGGAGCAGGAACCTGTAAGAGTACTTGTTTCCATGTCCTTCAGTCTCCTTAAGATTCCATATCTTCTCATCCTGGTGCCAGCAAACATCAGTGAAAATCACTTGCTTAAGATGTACCTCACCTCCTTTGTTTGGCCCTGCTGGCAGACTGTGGTTCACACCTGTTAGCTAAGATAGCAAAGGTCTGGTCTATCCCTGCTGATATGATTCATGGCAGTAGTTATATGGTGCCACATAATGGCATTCTTTTATGTGCTTTTCCAAAAGCTAGGAAATTGCACATAACAAGTTAGAAGCATCTGATGAGCAGTATAGAAAAGTCTGTAAAGAAATTAATCATTCTGCCTTCAGAATAGAGCTGGAATAATGTGCAGTAAACAAGGCTTTTAGGGCTATACATCAAATAAAAAGGGCGAAAATAAAATACTGAATGGCTGCTAGCTAAGTGATTTTGTCCTGTGTACTGAATGAGACACTGTCCCCATGGAGAACTTAAGACTGGGTTTATGCAGTTGAGGATGTAATGTGACAAGTGGTAAATTCTGAATCTCCTCAAGGCCATCAGAAGAAAACTGAATGTCTTTCTGAAATGTATGTATTAGCCAAGTACTAGCTGTACTTTCATTAAAAATACAAGTTCTTGAGTACAGTATGTTCAGTCCCCTACCAGAGAGAAATATATGTCTTAGATTATGCAAGAGGGCAAACTAGATTATGAGCCAGTTCCAAGGGGCTTGAAATGATGCAAGACATGTACACAAGCAGATGTAATTGAATTGACACATGTTTCTATGCTGGTCCCCCCAGTTTGAATACATTGTTTTCCTACTCTAGTAGTACTGTTGTAGGTATGTAATAATTTAGAGGAAGAGGATCTGGTTGTGAGAATTACTGTTTGACTTGGTACAATTGCCATCCAACTGACCTAGTCCACTTTAAGGGAGAACTCTGCTGTAGACAGTGCCAAGCCTCCCTGGTGTATCAGCATCAATTAGCAAAGTAGTCATGTCTCTTCCCCTGGGCTCTTGGAACTGGGTTGTCAAAGCTATATTTGGAAAATGCCAACCTGAAGAGTGTTGCTGGCTTTAAATGAAGGGCACAGATCTAGCAATGAATGAGTCCATTGGGTGTCAGTAACTTCACCCTTACCCAGGGTAGAGTCACCACCATAATACACACAAGCTGTCTGTGTGCAGCTGAAAATGGCTGTGTTTTGCTGTGACTGTAGGGTGTTTACAATAGCAGTCAAATCAGCATGCTTTCCATACAAAGCACGCTGCAGCATGGCAGAGCAGCACCATACAGCAGCACTGCAGTGCCAAGAGTGTCCCAGGGGGTGGGTGCCATGCTCTGCTTCATCCCAGGGGCCTTTGGCACTTCGTGTCCAATGCTGTGGTTGGGAAACCACAGGCACTTCAAAAATACCACACACAGCAGCTGTGCTGCTTCCTGTAACACTTGCAGTTTCTGAGTGATGTCACAGGATCCTTAAGCCTGTATCAGGAATCCACCATTGGCCTTTACAGAGTAAGTACTACTGGCTAATACCTAATCTAAGGAAGTGTATTTGTTGAGGAATTTTGTTTTCATTTGAAAAAGACACACAGAACAAGCTTTCAGGGCTATTTGAAGCACAGTCCTGGTGAGGTAAGCAGCTACTCCTTTGGTTAGATAGCTTTTTGCTGCCAGAAACAATTAGCTTGGGTTGTCCCCTAAAAATTGTACATCCTGTGAGACCATAGTTTCTTTAATAAATACAGCTTGCTAGGGTTCTTTTTCCACATTGCTCCTGATGCCATCTCAAAAATTTCTGTCATCCCTTGCTTTACTAGAACAGCTCTGTTTCCTTCTTCCCTTTCACGGGCTCCTTCTGGGTCACAGAGCTTTTCTCCCTCCTGGGGGCTGATGGAGTTTCTAGTGAGCAGGTATCTTTGCTGGTCTGAAAACAAGGGCTTAGTCCATATCTCCTTCTCTTACACTGTGATCTGTGACAGCCCATTTCTACTACCAAATAACTATGGCTTTCTTCAGTGTGTACCAAATTTGGTTATGTATGTAACTAGAGAAATACACTGAAATTTGTTAGTTTGCAGCCACCATGCATTCAGTACCATTCTCACTTTTGATCCAGAGAAGGAGAAAATCAATGCCAGCATGTTGGATTTGAGTCCAAAATCTCTATATGTGATATTGCAAGTTAAACTAAACATGTACTGAGATATTTGGAAGACTCCTGCCCAGCATGCATCTCACATAGCACTCTGTCAAGTCACAGCAATTCTCAACACATTTTAGTTCAGGGAAGAAGAGAAAGAATCGTCAATTTAAAAGGGAAGGAAATGGGCACCCTCATCTCCATCACTGTGCCAGATTTAATGAAAACATAAAAAATACCATCAAAACAAAGCAAAAAAATTGCTTGACTTGGATGTTACTGAATGCAGTGGAAAACTGTAATGATTTCTTATTTCTCTTGAAGGTTGGGGCAAGAGCAATAAGGTTGGTATCAGAATGCTGTGTAGCTGTCTGCACTACCTCGTCCCTGTCCTTGATAGCAAAACAAAGCTCCTATATATTGGGTTTTGTTCATAATGTGTCCCTGTTCATAATGTGGTCTGTTGTGATCATGTGAATAGGTGGAAAACACGATCTTTTGGTCACGTTTGATTTGCTCCATAACAAAATCAAAAAGAATACACAGCTAACAGAGGTTGTGCTAATCATGAGAGTTGTTCTTTGGCTGTCATCTGCACCATGAAACGTAAGATTGACAGCCCTGCAGGAAGGGTTCACAGTCACAGAGTACTCTCCAACTGAAGATGGAAAAACAAACTGGATTTAAGTCACCTAAACTGGCCCAACAAATTGACTGTAGGCTGTTTGGTGACCATCGTTTTCCAAGATTAGTGTAGATTGTGGCCTTTCCACAGGAAGACCTGTTTATTCTCTGGGAGAAGTTCTTTGTAGTAAATGCAGTTGGGGACATATTGCCCACATACCAGAATCACAGAATGGTTGAGGTTGGAAGGGATCTTGGGAGATCTTGTAGTCCAACTCCAGCTCCCTCCTTAACAGGTTCAGCTAGAGCAGGGTACCAGGACCGTGTCCAGCTGGGCAAGTTGCTGCAAGGATGGAGCAACCTCTGTGAGATCTCTTCCAGTGTTTGATCACCCTTACAGTAAACAAACCTTTGAGTAATGTTTAAATGGAATTTCTCGTGTTTCAGTTTGCGCCCTTTTAGTCACGGGATATCCCTGAGAAGTTTTAAGAGGCTTCACTTCTTTGCACTTTACCATCGCATATTTAACTGTACTGATAAGGTCTCCCCTCTCTTCTACAAGGCTGAACAGTCCCAGTTCTCAGTTTCTCCTTGTATGACAGATGCTCCAGTTCCTTGCTGATCTCAATGCCCCTTTGCCTGGACTCTCTCCAGTATGTCCACGTCTTGTACTGGAGAGCCCAGAACTGGACACAGTACTCCAGGTGTGGCCTCACCAGTGCTGAGTGGAGGTGCAGGATGAACTCCCTCAACCTTTTGGCAGCACTCTTCCTAATGCAGCCCAGGGTACTGTGAGCTGCCTTTGCTGCAAGAGCACATTGCTGGCCCATGGCCAGCTGCTTGTTCACCAAGTCCTTTTCTGCAAAACTGTGTTTCATCCAGCCATCACCCCTCCGCCCCAAAGTGAATCTGAAGCTACTGCCAGGATTTTTTTCTGCAAGTAGATACTAAACATAACATTGGCATGACTGTGTCAGGTCAGGCCACAGGTTCCAACTACTCCTTCTCACCACCAGCAGCAAAGAAATGCCTAGGAAAGAATGAGGCCAGGGCAGGCGTACGTGGTACTTCTAGGGTTAGGAGTTAGTTTGGGGACATCCCAAAGTAGAGGTGGATTGTACTTGCATAGTAATTCCCAGTGGATTTTTCCTTCGTGAGCTTGTCTTGAGCCTGTGTTAGAACTTTCATCATCCACAATACCCTTTGGCAAGGAGACCCGCGGGTCTCTTTTCTGCTGTACAAAGAACTGCCAAATTCTCTATGTTCTTGATGCAGCTCTTCTTAGCTGCACTGATGCACCTTATTCTCACTTTAGAAGACATACCTTACTGCTGATTCTTATTCATCCCCTTCCTATTACTGATTTTGCAGGTATCTGTCACTGAGCCAGTTCCATTCCTTTCATTATTGCTGTTACCTCTCTCTGAACTTGTTACTGTTCTTTTTAAGATGAGCAGGCTAGAGCAAATAATGGATTTACAGGAAAATAGCTTAGCTTCAAAGGCAGTGTTTTAGATTCAGTGTTTAAAAAAACCCTATCCACCCCTTAGTCTTTTACTCACATAATTATATCTATATACATTTTCATAGAAATACTAGAAATAGTGTTCTATTTCAGCTGGCTTGTATTAACCTCATTTTTTAATCAAAGCTCTGTTTCTATCTCCTCATGCCTGTAGGGGCTGGATTTTATTTTCTGAATGGTCAGCATTGGTGATAAATGGTGATATACAATAGCAGTAAGCAGTGTAACACCTGTCTCAGGTCCTTGCAGAGATGTCAGTGTCCCAGTCTGTGAGTACAACACAGCCAGGAAGCGTGCAGTTCTAGTCTTTGCTAGATAGATATATATATACACACTTCATTTTGCTTGCCAGGGACATCCTTTTAGCTGGCAGAATACAAATCTTACTCTGCTGGTAATGCTAGAAGCTGAAGAGCTTGATTGAGAACAGATTTTTTGTATATATTATGTTCCTTTTGCCCAAGTGCATTGCTTTTGATTAGATTTGTGTTTCAAAACTATATGATGCTTTATTTAAATCTTCTGCTCTTAATTGTTCAGTGGGGTGCAAGGGCTGAATAAAAAGAAAAAGACTTTGCAAAGTCTTGGGCTGTTTAATTTTGTCTTCATTGTGTACTTAGGATGCAATTTCATGTTCATTTTAGTAGAAGAGTCAACCTATTGTCTCCAGACTCGCATTTGGTAGCATCAGGGTAATTTGAAGACTACAGTTTCTACTGATTAGTACATGGAAATGAATTATTTCTGTTCATTTATTTCATTTTACCTCACAGTATGGTGCATGCATCCTTGTTTTCAAAGGCATCCATTCACGTAATAAAACATGGCTTGATTGCTTAATATTTTCAAGGATGACATGTGTTACTTCCTTGGGGATTTGTTTCATGCTGCCATGCAATAACGGTATAAATCACAGGGCAGATTCTCTGCATGGGTAAATTATCATGGCTCCATCATACCAAGGTCTGTATGTATTGTAAGGTAGCTAGGATGCTAATTAAAACCATTTTTACCTTGAATACTGAAATTAGAATGCATTCTGTGGTTAAATGTGAGAACGAAAGAGCTTAGTTTTCACATTAATGAAGTTATTTATCTTCTAAGGAGCTGTTTTGTGTCTGTAGTTTACCCAATTTGTTGCCTATTTTGTAGATAGGTATGCTGTGGTCTGTTTCCATTTTCTAGTGACATTTCTTGCTCAGTTTTTAATATTTGTGTACAGAGAATTGAACATGACAATTAAAATGCATCCCCCAGTCACTAGGACAACTGTGCATTTGTCCTAAGTGTAATTAGGTGGATAATTGTGTCTGGAGAGACACAGCGAATGACCTGGTTTTGTCTGTTCTGGAGAGACTTCTTCCTGCTGCTCCCCTTGCTCCTGTTTAGGCAAAGGTAGTAAGCAGAGTTAAGGACTGGGCCATTTTGAAGAATTGGACAGTTGTACTACTTTTGTGATACTGAAAAATAGTTTTCATTATCACAGCTACTACTTAAGAGGAATCTTTGAGAAACTGCTGTCATAAGAACATGAATTGCAGTAGGTCATGCCTGCAAAATAAATTTTTAACTATTCTTTAACATAGAAAAAAACACTGAAGACTTACTTGTAATACTTTCTAAGGGTCTGGGGTTTTTTTCCTTAATACACATATACTTTACGTTCATTACTTTTAAATATTTTTGTATGGTGTCAGATGTAAAATGTAAAACAGAATGTAACACTTGCTTCAAGAGGCAATTATTTTAAGGTTTGGAGGTATGTATTGACTACAGTTTTTTATTACATTCTGTATATGTGATCCTAGGTTGGTGAGGCTTATGAGTTATAGCAAAAATGCATAGAAACAGAAATATACCAACCAATGGTGCATGTCAAAGTACTTCAGATACTCCCTAGATATCCTCTAAGCCTGAGGAGCCACGAGCTGTGCTGTTGGGGCTGTGTGGGGGGTGCTGCTGCAGAGGGCATCTCTTGGTGGCTCAGAGAGAGAGACACAGAGCACCCAAAGCAAATGTATCAGAGCAGGCGAGCTCCAGGCTTCTCTTCCCAAACTAAGCACCGTTTCCTGGTATTTATCAAAGCACTTCAGGCTGCGGCTTTGCTACTGTTGTGCAACAGGGTGTGCCTTTCTCTTCCAGAGGGCAAAGAGCTGCAACTCCGTCATTTTCCATTGAAGGCAATTCAGTGGAGAGGCTGGAGAGGAGGTGGAGCCCTGGCTCTCACCATCGCTGGCACGGCCAGCCCTGCTGCACTTTCAGCTCTGATTATGTGTCACACTTTACTCTAAACCTCTGTAAAACAGGGATGAAGCTACTAATCTACTTCATCTGGGGTTTGTGGAGCTTAATTAATAAAAGCACATACTTTCAGATGACAGACACACTGTAAGCGCAAAATCTTATTTATTCTAATTATATGTCTAGATGACTTTATTCATGTGGGATTTTGGACCACAAATTATTTTAGACAAAGTACTGCAACTGTTGAGCACAAATGATGTGCTTTACAGCCTTGAGTACCCTTATGTCCCTGACTGTAAAGTAGTGGTGAAAGCATCATTGCGGTGGGAGTGGGATTTAGGAGGCAGATCTGCAAACTCTTTGTTCCTCTAGCAAGGATTTGTTTTCGTTAGAGGAATCTGCTGTGCCTGTGTGTTTTCCTTGCCCTCAGCTGTGTGGATACATTGTTGCAGTGGTGCTGTGAAGGACAGAGTAAAACAGAAGCAAATGTGACTCTGACGACTTTCTAGCACAGCCCTCTCCTCTTCCTGGGGATAAGACATGACAAGGCCTGCAAAAAATAGCTTTTTGCAGGGGGAGGGAGAGGGAGGGTGCTTCCTTTCTCTGGCAGTGAATGTATCCTCCTGCTCTGCAAATTCAGTACAAGCAGACCATCCTTGTACCAGTTTGTACCAGTACAGGTCTGCAGTTTTTCCCTGGTGAGAAAGGGTTTGGATTTTTTAAGGGAGAGATGACAGTCCTAAAGGTAGAAGCAACATTAGAATAACAGTCATTACAAGCAATTCCAAAAATGGAACAACCTTGAATGAAGAGCCTTTTTTTTCCCTTTTCCTTCCTTAAGTAAGGAACAGTGACAGTCAACAGGAGATTTGAGCCACCCAAAGGAAGACCAGTGACGTCTTCTGCCCTGCAGCTCTGAGAGCTTCAGACACTGGGAATCTCTTAGGTCTACCTAATATGGAGTGCACAAGAAAACACTGCAAGGGTGAATTTGCTAAGTCCTAATATCCAGCAGGATATTTTTGGACTGCTCTGATAGTACAGAACATTTAAACATTTCAGCCCACCCCATAAGTTTTCCCTCTATGTGGGTTAAGTCCCTATATGCCGTGAACAATTTTTCTCACTACTTTTTTTTCTGTTCAATGCACTGCATTTCTCCAGTACATTTGGAGAGCAGGCAGATGGTGATATATAGGTGCATAAGAGAGAAGGGGAGGGGAAAGAATTGGAAGGAACAGAAGAGACGGAAAAAAGCATAGACTGCTGCTTACTTTAAAAATACCAGGATAAAGCATTGACCATTCAGAGACAGTTAAAATCACTTTTTTTTCTTCTTCCATTAGCTGTCCGTAGGATTTTCCTTCCTTTTTCATCTCTCTCCACCTTGTAGATCTCTGCAGGATATGAACCCAACCTTGATTTGCCCCAGATGGCTTTTTTCAATGCTGTTCATTTGCTATTTTATCAAAGAAAGGTAAAATTCACTATGAATCTTAAATGAACTTAGGTCAGAAGCTTGTTCCAGTGGTGTTAAGGGAGTATCTGAAAGCAGCAGAACAGACAATCCAGGACCAAGAAACTGGGAGGATGTCTTCAGCCCTTTGAAAAACTCAACTCCTGAGTCAGGAACTTACTATATGTTTCCTGTTTGCTCTTTGCAATATGTAAAATTGTGCAGTTTTTATGGGTTTTTTTACATTTTCTCCTGTTGCTTCTTTCCTCTTGTCCTTCCTTATGCTTCTATAAAGCTCTAGTCTATCAATGATCTGCTGTTTAATATTGCTAATGTGATTTTTTCCTATGTTTTCCCCAAGGTAGTCGAGAGAATCCCTGGCTAGAAAAAGATGGAGTGCAGGGGGGAAGCCACAGGGAAATGAAAGGCCTGTGATCATCAGGGATGGGCAAGAGAGAGCTTGACTTGTCAAGATAGTAAAACAAAGGCTGGGAAGGGATACATCTGCTCTCTGCAGATCCATATGGGAACAAAGAGGGAATGCTGTGGGGAAGGGAAAGCTGCATCAGAGGAGGCAGCTTTGTCTGCTCAAAGTTGCTGCTGCAGGTTGAAGAGGGTTCCCAGCAGAGAGGAGAGTGCAGAGAGGTTTTGAAGCAGCCTTCTAGGTCATGATGTGGGAAGAACAGTCTCACCCCTCTGACACTGGAACTTGATTAGGTTACAAAGGAGAGACTGGATTATTTCAAAGTAGGGTTTTACCAAACCCAAGTTAGTGGTTGCCTATTCAGGCTGCCCAGCCCAGCCAACCTGTGACTGAATTAATGATGTACCTGTGAGCTGAAATGCAGACTATCCAGCTAAAAGTGTTTTACAGGCCTACCTGCTGTCCTGCCTTCCTGTTTTTGTTTCTGCTGAAGAACTTCTATTCCCTGGAGCATTTTGTAATTATTTTGCTGTTTATTATTTTTTAAATTAGAGGTAGAGTTTGAATGATAATAGTGCTTCCCTGGGATGCAGCCCTGACATCCATTTTTTATATATATTTTTAATGAGTTGTCAAGTGTCTAGTGTGTTGTGAAGTGGAATGATGGATGTAGCTGGACTCAGGAGAGTTGCATGGAAATTCTCTTAAATAGCATTGTGGTAGCTAAGCTCTATTGACAATAACATCAAGCCGGGTTTAATAGTGTAGTTCTTTATTGAATGAATCCACCCTGTAGGAAACAGCATGACCTTGCTGTGTGTGCTCAAGACAAAAAAAAATCAATGTTAATCCCTTGGGAGGAAAAATACAACATTAATGGAACAGTTGATTGAGTCTAATGAGAATTAGATGGCAAGAATGGTAATTTGGAAAGAGATACTCGTATGAGCTGTCTGAAGGTATAACGTGGTAGTTTCCATGTATCACCAAATGCCATGTATTCTTGGATGTGTGTCTGCCAGATGTAATTTAATGGATTTGCACCTCTCCTCTGTGGCTTCCTGACAGAACAACAGGGGATTTTCAAGCTAATCACCTTTCAATGGGGAGATTTATGACCAGTTAGCCGATCCTTTCTTTCATCTGGAAGGGCATGGACTGGAGACAGTCATTGGGCACAGCATACCGACTGGGAGCTTCTTAATCAGAAGCAGGCTGGAGCATCTCTACCTTGTGGTTACTCTCTGGAGTCTTGCAGTTCCCTGGCATTGCCAAATACAACGTTTGCCTAAGGCAGTCCTCATTACTGGTATTTCTGGAAGTCTGATGGGTAATGCTTCACTTAATAGCCATTGCCTGTGTAAGGAATAAACTAAACAGTAGACTTCTGTACTTCTTTGCTTCTGAGAGTCTGAAGTGCTAATTTTGATTCATGTGGGGAAAATTCATATTGCCTAGTTCTCAGCCTTTGGCTCAGATAGATGAGTTGGTCACTCTTTCTACCTGTTGTCCAGAGAGAGGGATTCTCCAGCACTGGGGCAGAGCCCCTTTTGTTAGGCTGCTGCTCTGCATTGCACTGTGGAAATCTCCCTCTGAAGGTACAGAGAGAGATTTGTGCAATTAAAGAGGGTGCCTATGTTTGTGTAGATCACATACCTCTTTAAATTATATGAGGCAGTTGAATATCTCCTAGTGCATGGCCTAAGGCAGGAAATGAGGTAAAATACATTGACTTGTTTCAGAGAAATTACTGCTTTGATGTTTTCATAATTAGCCCAGTTCTTCCTTTGCTTATGTTCACCTGTTCAGCATTTGAGTAAAAAGGGCAGACTCATGAAAACATCAGTTTTCAGTTGCTTCGCTTACCAGGCTGCACCTGCTTTCCAAGATTGTCACCACCATAAGAGACTGCAAATAAAAATCAACTGGAACACAAATGGCAGCATCTCAGTACTGCCAAGCTGTACAGTGGAGATTATTTGTTTATGCTTTTATTTGCCAGCATTGACTAGACAAAGATAAGAATGTAAATGCTGTAGCAGACAAGATTCCAGGGGTGATAGGAGCTAGCACTTAGCGTTACAATAATAGGTACCAGTGTGGAGAGACGTCACTGCCCTGTTGCTCCTCTTTCATCCTAAGAGCAGAGCAATAAAAGAGTCAGATCTGTGGAGCTCTGTGTGAGGTTTGCTGCTTTATGCAGGAACATTAATCTTTTAGGGTTTGATTCGTTAGGTTTGCACTGTGTGAGCTTTGCCGTGATCCCTCAAAATCTGAACTGTGGTTAATATGACTCTGAAGGAGAGCCTTATTTTGTGAGCCTTAGTAAGGTTTACAGTGAACCAGGCGAGCTCCACATAAACTCTGAACTGAGTGGGGAACAGACCCCCAACTCAGCTGATTTTGAATGTCAGTATGCACGGTGCAAGGCTAATTGAGATACACAGAAACTGCCATGTGCCTTTTTTAATTGCATTTAGACAAGATGTACAGTATTTGAGTCAGCTCGGCAGTGTTCCAGCTGATGAAAGTGTTGCTGATACTGGACACCAGTGATGATATAGTCAGTGCTCTTAATATCTTAGCACACATGTCATGAGGCACGTTAGAATCACAGAAGAATTCAGGTGAGAAAGGACCTTTGCTATGGAGGTCATCTGGTCCCACCTCCTGCTCACAGTGGGGTCAGCTTCAAATATCTGTATTTGATATAGGTAGCTCAGGGCTGTGTCTGGCTGAGCCTTGAGTATTTTCAAGGATGGCTGTTCTGCCACTGGTCTGGGCACAAGTTCTGGTGCTGCATACTCCTTGAGAATAATTTTTTCTTAATAGCTGCTCAACCAGAATTTTCCTTGCCATAACCTTAATCTGTTGCAACTGAGCACCTTTCAGAAAAGTCTGGTCCTGTCTTTCTTTCAGTCACCCATTAGATAGCTGAAGGTGGCATTTTAATCTCTCCTTAGCCTGGAGAGGGAAAGGCTGAAGAAATGTTTCTCTCTCAAATTCTTCATAATATCATGGCTCCCAAGCCATCTCAGTGGCCCTTCATCCATCCTTCTCCAGTTTGTCATCATCTTTTCATCACTGTGGAACCCAAAACTGGTGAGAGCACTCCAGATGTGAACCAAATAGAAAGAAATACTTAATTTCAGTCTGCTGTGGTGCATTACCTAATTCAGCAACAGTAAGCCATTAGCCTTGGGCACTGCATGGGTGCTGTGCTGGCTCGTGCTCACTTGTCTGCCAGCATCCCTAAGTCCTTTTCTGCAGAGCTACTTCTCTTAGTTGGTGTCCAGCCTGTACAATTGCATGAGGTTATTACATCCCATGTGCAAAAACGTCACTATTCAGCAAATGCAGTTCCTCCTAAAGCTGCAGGGAGACTGGGGCACAGAAATGACAAGCAAGACCTGTGTTGTTAAGGGCCAGACACGAATCACACATAATGACCACTTACAGCAAGTAAAACCTTTACACTCAGAATAAGTAGAAAATTAATTTTGTTCAATGCTTAAATAAGATATAGAGCTGCCATCTCTGAGTTATGCTGAGATTTTGGTATCACGACTGAATTTCTCAGTAAGTCTCCGTGCCCTTCCTACTGGAAACCACAACAGTGCTTAGGTTTGGGGTTTTTTTACAAGTTAGGCCTTTTGGGAATTCACCAGTTATTGTAAAGGTGTTGGAGAAAGACACCTTTGGTAGGAGGCTCCCTGACGTGATTCTATGCTTTTGTTTTTTGTTCACAAACAGGTGAGCTGTTAAAATGGTTCTGTCATCCTCTGTGGCCTACAGCAGGGCCATAACTTAGGTGTCATTGTGTGTGTCTCTGTGTACACACATGTATTTGTGTACCTCACAGCTACATAAAGCATAATATCAGCTGGTTTTAGCAGGCTCAGATTTGGTTATGAAACCCTAAATGGAAGTAGCATCTGCTGCATTGCCTGAGAACACTTGAGTGGCTGGGGTCTGGTGCTTTGAAAAGGAGACAGGACCCCAAGGCTGTTTGGGAAGTGGGCTGTGCCCCAGGATAGTGCAAGGTAAGAAAGTATGAGCCAGATTCCAAAGAAGAACTTTCCTTGTAGAACTAGCCAGTTGAGGGCAGGAGGGAGGAGTCTCATTTGTTGAAAGAGTGAGGGGTTTTTTGTAAGCAGTTAGTGGTCTTGAAGTGATTGGAATGGGAGGCTGAGTGAGGGCAGTGCTGAGTACCTGAAATGGAGTGTGGTGAGTTGACCTTAGCCACCCCTTTAGCCCCCACACTACCAAAACCTCACTGTGTAACCCAAATACTGAGAGACACTGGGAGACTGCCATCCTTGCATTGGCTCTCATGTGTCTGGGCCTGTTAACCCTGAGGGTCAGGAGAAGCTGCTGTTCCATATCGTAGCACATGCTGTTGCTGTTCAGTGGTAAACTTATTCTTGTGGTCTCTGTCTCTCTTTGTGTTACAAGCAACAGATTCCTGTCCTTCTCCACAACCTGCCAAGTCTGTCTGTGTCTTGCAGACTTTAACACCTGCATTAAACATTACATGAACCAGCACTAAAGAGGCAGAATACAGCTGAACCATGGTATCGTTTAGGTTGGAAAAGATTTCTGATATCACTGTGTCCAACCCTTACCCCAGCACTGCCAAGTCCACCCTGTCCCTGAGTGCTACATCCACACATCTTTTAAATATATCCAGGGATGGTGACTCCACTGTTTCTCTGGGCAGCCTCTTCCAATGCTTGGCAACCCTTTCATTGAAGAATTTCTTTCTAATATCTGACACAAAGCTGCCCTGGCACAACTTGATGCCACTTCTCTTGTCCTATCACTTGTTACTCAGGAGAAGAAACAATGATGGCTATATCCCTCTTTCAGGTAGTTGTTGAGAGTGATAAGGTCTTATCTGACCCTCCATTTCTCCAGCCTGAATAACCCCAGGAATCTTACTGCAGGAACTCCTAGACTGCTTCCTGTCTGCTGTGTTGTATTTCCAGTGGACGTCTGGTAAGTTGAAGTCCCCCACAAGAACGATGGCTAGTGATTGTAAGACTTAATCTTCCAGTTGCTTATAGAATATTCTGTCTGCCTCTTCATCCTGATTGGGTGGTCCATAACAGACTCCCACCAGGATATCTGCCATGCTGGCCTTCCTCCTGACTCTCACCCTAAACACTCAACCTTATCATCACCATCATTCAACTCTAGGCAGTCAAACCTCTCCCTAATGTACAAGTCCCCCCACTGCCTCTCTTGCCTTGCAAAGCCAAGTGTACAGCACTTGTTCAGCACATTTGGCATAACATACCAACGTGGCTAAACCAAATTGGTAGTGAAGGACAGACTATGAATTGCATCTAAAATAAATGCTCAAGCTGCTCTGATATTGTGACAGTTTCTTTAAACCTGGAGAAAGATTAGCTTCTTCCTTATGTAAATACTCCCCTGGCCAGTGTTTCCCAAAGCAGCTAATGGTGAGCAGGTTTGGCACTTCTGATGGGATTGAGAGCAGTATTATTCCCTTGCATCTAGCAAAATATATAGAGCTTCTGAAGATGTCACTGTACTTCATATAATTACTTTTTATAGTAATTTTTGTGGCAGATTGGCCAGCAGAGGTGTTTTGTCTTTGAGGCTGTCACTTGCAGCTCAGCAGAGCACAGGAGTGACTAATACAGACAAATGAAGCTAGGTCACATTAAACAAATGCCCCAGTGAAGCATTTCTAAAGTCCTGTATAATCCCTCACTGCATTGTGAGGCTCAGAGCTTGATGTTGTAGGAGAGCTTATAGATTTGCTAGCACACAAGCAGACCCCACAGCATTTAAATCTTTTCTGAACTGAGATTATTTATGCAAGGATAGTTCAGGACAGGCTTCTGCAGTACAATCAGATACCAGTCTCCAGTGACTTCAGCGGGAGTAAGAGATTCCACACATATTTCTTGCACATTAAGGGCAAAATTGCCTGCAGTATTGTTGGCACTAGGTTCATGGGCCATTTGGTATCTTGTTTCCCTGAAAACCATCTTGCCTTGAGAGCAAGAAAAGTAAATAAATGTAGAGAGAGACCAGTAAAATGCACAAGCCCTGGAGAATTCTGGGCTTCAGGAGCAGAAACCCTCACCTTAGCATTCCTTGCTGTTCCTGGAATACAACAAATATGTTTAGCAAGCAATCTTGAAAGCTCAGGACTGCTTTCCACTAATGATAAATGATTGTGAAGTATTTGAGATAGGTGTTAATTTCACATTTCTTCAACTTGAAATTTTTTTTTAACCTCACCATAGTCACCAGTGATTAGAAAAGTTTCTTAGCTCATAGGTTTTGTGTTCTCTGAAAAATTCTAAATTATATATTATTTGCTGGCTGACATAGCAAGTCAGACTAACTTGAAGCATATATAATTTTAACTTATCTCTTACTTTGAATAGTGAAGGAAGAACAATCAAAGGAAGTGGTTTGCAAGTAACCCATTGTTTGAAATTAGCTTTCCCAAGCCAGAAAATATAAAATAGAAGCATCGAAAATAGCAGCATCACAAAGTCAAAATGGTGTATATGTGAGATCCTTGAGCCAAAAGACAGCCTATTTTTTATGTATTTATATTTAGCTTGGTCAGCTGTACTAAGTGACTTTATCAATGCAGCTAGTCTCTGGAATAAGAATGCTCACATAATGTAGTGTCAGTGGAGGCAGCAATGACTAGTCATGATATATACATGTAGCACAAATCCTTTCAAATCAAATTCATGCAACTAAAATTCTACAATCAATTAAGTCTCTATAGTCTTGCCCTACTCATTTTCACTCTCACAAGCTGTCATCAAACAGGGACAGAAGAGCAGCCTTGTTGGAATTACAGCCCTGCTATTTTTGCATACTTTGAACTAGACAATCTGCAAACTTTTTCCATCTCAGTGGTCATAGAGCCTGTCACAGTTTGAGAAGAACCAGGACTGCTTCTCCCCATCTCCTATTAGAAGAGAGCTCCCTTTAAGAGAGACTTCCTTTGCTCAGATACCATAGATGGTGAAAAGCGAAACCTTTCCAATTAAAAGGAATTATGATGACTTTTAGGTACCTGTGGCAGAATATCCCAGTGCTTGGGGCAAGGAATAAAAGTCTATATTGTGCCTTTAACACTTACCTGGGCTTGAGATGTTTTTTTCAAGGACAGGAGTTAGAGAAACAGCTGTGGGTGTGGATGCCACCCCCTTCCCCAGGTGACTAGGACTGCTGCATAGAGCTTTGACAAGCCTAAATAACCTTGCTTGAACATTGCAGTCCCTCACTGCGTGCAACACAAGACTCTGATGCTTCCACAACTCTCCTAGTGTGCTGGGAAAACTTCAAGAGGTAAACCAGGGACAAGATAAAACTAACTCTTCCAAACCAAAGCCACTGTGCTTCCAGTAATCCCCATGCAAAGTAGAAGAGGTAAAGAAGCCTTGAAAGTACCTGCGTCTCTGCAGTGCTGTACATCTAAAATGCTGCTGGTAGTGCTTTTACACCACAAGCAGCCAACTAACAGCAGTGTGGTCAGCAGCACTGGCCTCACAGCAAAGCATAGGGCATGGCCAAGGTTAACAAACACAGCTAAGCAACCAGTCTAATGCCTAAAGAGGGTGAGGGAGGACCATGGGGGGATTTTTTATATTACTGTCCAAAAACGTTGAGGGGGGTTTCAACAACCAGACAGCATACAGACTTAAAAGCAAAGGAATTTCAACTGCAGTAAAGAAGGTAGGCAGTGCATAGCAGGTGTAAGTTTAATTTAGAAATAAATGAGGGATTTTCTAAAAATGCAATGAAAGTCTGCAGTGGGTATAATCTGAACATGACCTGCTGTGTCCTCCTTTCAGTGTATTGTGATACACTGCATTGTGGGGCTGTTTATCATCGAGAGAGCATGGTTTTGTGTTCAGCATTATCTCTGTTATCCTCCACACCACAAACACTCCTAAATTAATATTCATGTACTCGACTTCGTGTGTTTGGCCCAGGCATCTTAGCTAGTTCCAGCTGGAGTTATTTTGCTTCACGGTGATCTTGTGAATGATTTTGCCCAGCCATTAAAAACCAAACCCTCAAGTATACCCTAGCAAAGTGCTTTCCACTCTGAGCAAGGCCAGTGCAGAAGCAGGAGTAAAGAAAAAAGTCTATTTTCAGACTTTCCTAAGTGCAGCAGTGTCACATAGATTTCTCCTTAAGAAATTCCTGCAACTGTCCATCAGAGATAGCCCGCAGCAAAAGCTGGAAGCAGAACAGGAGCTGGGGGTGGGATTTTGTTCTTTTACTGGGCCAGATCCTCAGAACAATGAAGCCAAGTGGGTAAAAGCAAAAGACATGTTAACTGAAGCGAGCTGAACTGTTCCTTCATCAGTGCCTGAGGCCCTCTCAGTTTACACTGCATTTAATTCAGTCATTTTGGGCCCCAGTCCTGCACTGATGTTAAGAGGGCGACTTTCTCCACCCTTGCCATAGTCCATCAAAAACTCCAGACTTTAACATCATGAAAACCAACCTGGTTACTCTGAATTTTTGTTTAAACCAAGCCTGAACAAAGGTGGTGTTATTTAACTTGAAGCTCCAGTTTAAGAAATCATGAAAATCCAGTATTGCATGTGATAAACTCTGGATCTTAGTTAAGCTATACCCTAAAAACAACAAAATGGAGATGATGTTGAAAATCTTCAACCAGCCTCACACTGTTAACAGCTACTGAAGTTTTGCCTGCATGTCCTCACTGGAGCTGTAGTTAAGGATTTAGTACGTCTGTGTATGTTTAAAATTGTCTCCAGACTACTTGAAACTGGAGGCCCAGGATCTCTTCAGAGCCACTGGGCATTGTTTTTATTTGTTTTCATCTGTGCATGAATTTCTTTGAAAATACCCAGCAGAGCAATAAGAAGGGATTGTTTTTAATCTTTAGAGATGATAGCATGCTGTTATGCATCAAGGACACTCAAAAACAAAGCATCAGATAAACTGTACCAGGAGATTTTTATTTTTTTTTACCTCCAGGCTTTTCCAAAAATAAAATGCATTCTGCATGAGGCTCGCTGTTGATGAGACATCTATAGGTTCAGTCTGCCATCCCAGAAGCATTAACACCACCATGTTCAGACAATTTACGTGTGTGCATGTGTGAAAATGCAGCTGGATTCTGCCTGTGCCCAGCTTCCTGGGGGAGAATGGTCATTATCACTGCAGGGACAGCTGGGACCTGGCCTTGAGCCAAGACCTTGCTTAATGCAGTTAGAAGATTTCAGTGATAGAGAGTGGATTTTACATCCCCTTCTCTGAGAGAGGGTAGCTGAAGTCAGAGTTCCACATCCTACAGCCACCTGAGTTTAAAACTAATGTGTGCATTTTTTGTGTGAGTCTGGACAGCACAGTGGACAAAAGAGGGCCTTCTGCCATCTGGGATTCAAATCACATTAACAACAGTTATTTACGTAGCTGCAGATTGATGATTTCTGTTGTTTGAGCTCTCTTCAGCAGTATCCTTCCCTGCCTGAATGAACGAGGTTATAAAACACAGTAATTATAAATCTCATTGACTGCCTTGCATTCAAGGGCGTGTTCCCCCCAAGCATTGCTGTGAAGCGTGTTACCCAGGAGACTGTCCTGTACAATCCAAAACAGAATTATTCTGACCCAGTGAGCTTGTTGGAGGGGAGAACATTTGGGATGCTGACCTGCTGCCTCAGCACAGTAAATGCATTTTTCTCATTTCACAGCAGGGCAATGCCGCAATACAACAAGGCCATTACATTCAAGTATTCTTTTGAGGTATGACTTACATCTCACTGACAACTGCTGGCTCCCTAAACATGCAGAAAGGGAGCCTAGGACAGCAGTGACAAGCCAGAAGTCCTGCTGACTGTCCACACAGTTTTAGCAGCTTTCTCTGAAGGTTTGGTTGTCTCAGATGTTTCTGGTCAAAACCATAAATGCCTCGGACAATATAACACAGTATCAATAAAACCCTTTCTTAAAATGCTTGAGTCAGGCTGTGCTCATAAAACAGGTTAAGAAGAGTTTAGTGGCAGCCGCCTGTTCTGTCTTGCACTAACAATCATGGTATGCCTCAATACCATCCTTTGCCTTGTGATCTGATTGTAGTCAGGATCTGTTCAGGTACCTTCCTTGGACCTGAGGGGTTTAATAACAGCATCAATCCTCATATCCTGCAGTCAGGAAGCTGCACAAAGCCCTGTCAGTCACCCACTCTTGCAAAAGGGCTGTAAAACCTCTGATGCTCTGGAGGGAAAAGAAAAAAAAATAAATAAAGCAGTCCCTAGAACAGTAGCAAACACAAAGCAGGCTGTTGCCATCCATTTTCTCAATTACTGTCTGCACAAAAGGAACACAGTGCTGTGTGGTAGCCTCAGCAATTGCATCCTGTGTGCTCAAGTAGAAGCGGGAGATGAGGTGCAGAGCAGTCACTCCCAGCAGGTGTGCAAACCAATTGAATTTAATTAGAAACATCCTGCTGAAAATGTAAATGTTTTACAAGTACATCATCCCCATCAGGGGCTGCTGCTGCTGGAGTCTGTGTTTTGTTGAGCCTTTGACACAACAGCCACTGAAGATGCCCCTTTCCTCATTTTCTGTCTCCTGTTCTCCCCAGACACCATGGGTCTTTTCCACATTGCTGCCTCCCTGGGTACCTCAAAGATGCAGGCTGGTTCATTTAATATACCCATGCCCATTCCTCCTGGGACAAAGGCAAACCAAACTCATTAAAATGAAATGGCTGTGCTAGACTAGAGAATGGATACTGTGCTGGTGGTTTTATTGCTCTATAAATGTTCTGTTCACTCTGTACTGGTAAAAAAGATTTCATGGTGTTTGTTATTTTGTTTTTCTTGCTTAGTACTCTGGGCAGTTATAAAATGTATCTTATGTGTATGGTTCTGTGTGATTGCAGCTTACCTTTAGGCAGTCAAGCTTTTTTACTGGTTTGCTGAAAATCATGAGAGATTGGTATTACCCACTTAACTGATGATCAAGCAGTTCTCTGGCAGCTCTCAAGAAAATTTGTTCCAAATACAGTATCCATCATTAGACTACTGCCAAACTACGTAACCACCAAAATAGCTGGTCAGTAGTGCAGGCAGCTTGGGTCCCATCTGAACAAGAGATACTCCAAAGAAGTTCTTGGTGGGTTCAAACCTGGTTCAGTCATTAGAAGACATCCCCTTACCTGTTGTTCCTGGAGAGGTTTCAACTATTTTTTCCGTTCTCTTCAGTTAAGTGATGGGCTGATGAGCCCATGCCTGCAAGGGAGGCGTGCAGATGCTTTAGGAAATGACGTGTATGGATTCTATAGTTGGCAGGCTGTCTAGAGTCAGTCCTTTCATACAAAGAGAATTAGCTATTCCTCCCCGCACACGGCTTTTAGACAGCATTGTACTGCTTTAACGTTGCTCAGAGCTCATGTAGAGCCATGTAGCTGCCAAACTGACAGCTCCTACAGTGCTTCTGTGGGAGCAAGGACTCCTCTGAATGAAGTGCAGCTGAACAGTTCTGCTGCTGAACCAATTCTCTACAAATCCCACGTGCTTGTATTTATGTGAGATACCAGCACCTCTTCTCACTACACCTACATTTCTTCTAAAACTAAAAGGCAAATATTAGAATATAAAGCTAGATGACTTAACCACATGTCAACAAAAACCATTACTGGTTGCTTTATTTTGGCTAAGTATTTTGATCTCAAGTATCTGTCTATAAAAAAGCATTGTATCACTTTGGAGTTTTAAACAGTTGCAGAAATGCAGCCAGATTCAGACGAAATATGCTTGGTGCTTGGATGAGTAACATTTTTTTCATGCTTGACTTCCAAAAAGATGACTGCTATGGAAGTGTCTGGTGTGCTTATTACATGACAATTAGCAGTTGTTTCTCTGCTGACAGATGTCCACATCAAAAAGCACTGATTGTCTCTTTTGTTTGCAATTTTAGTGATACCATAATCAAGTAGCTTATTTCATCTCCAGGAGATGTTGTCCTTTGCACCAGAAGCACAGCCTCATTGCCTAGGCTCATGCCAGGGAAAATCAGATTGTGAAATATAACAGCAGATGATTTATGTGGAAGTTTAGGCCCTTTCTCCCTGTGCAGAATTAAAAATTGCAGTTATTTCAGTGGGTAGATCTCTTACCCAAGATAGATGAGCAAGTTGTATTTCTGCGTTTTGTTTACTAAGGAACTGTTTGAACAGTGGAGCGACATAGAGTATGCACACATCATACTGGTAGTATTGCTCATCTGGGACTAAGAAGCAAGAGAAGTGAAGGGAAGAATTTCAGAGGGGAAGAACAACTTCACATGAACAGAATCCAGTGAACGAAGTTCACAAATTCTCTCTGCGCAGCTGTAGCACGGAACGTGTCTCAAAAGAAAGCTTCTTAGAATGTCACCGACAAAATAGCATTATTCAGATAATTCAGGGGGAAAATAGCTGTTTCACATTAGTGCTGAAAGGAATTCAGTGCAAGCCATGACCTAAATGAATATTTCTGCCTGTTATATAGAGGCCTGTCCTCTAGCCTTTCCCTTCTGCAGCCCACTGAAGTTAAAAGGAGACCTTGCATGAGGGTTTTTGCCCGAGGTAGAATTGTAGAATGATGTGCTGTGCCTGGCAGTATGATTTTGAAACATTTGCTAACAGGCAGAGGTCTCTGGGAGCAGACATGAGACTGGCAGGTGGGATTTAATAGCAGAGATTTTGTGCAGCTGCCAAAAAATCACAACCCAGATGCTGGAGCTGAACACATGCTGCCTGATAGGAATGATGTTCTGGGTAAAAGAGGAAGCCAGCAAGTGTCTGATTCTGAGTCCAGCCCTGCCTTGCCTTGTCCTTTTCACAGCACTGTCTCTGCATCAGTAACTGGCTGGCCTGGAGGTGTACTGCATTTTTTTATTATGCTGCACCCAGAAAGTACCTCACCAGAGGCAAATTCCCTACTTACCATCTGCTTCTCTCTCTCTCTGTTTCTTCTCTTCATGAGATATCTTCTCTGAGCTCCTTATTCCCCTCACACATTCATTCTGAAAGGTACATTTTTATTGTTCCTCCTCAGGGACCATAGTCTTCCCAAGACATTGATCTTCCTTACTTTTTCTTTGTCCCTGCTCTGTTGGAGGTCAGTTCCCTCTCTGAAAGCATCAGCAAAGAGACAGCAAGCATGCATGCATTGAAACAAAGAAAAGCACAGCCCCAGATCAGTCACCTTTTACCCTTTCACAGCCACCCTGATCAGCAGGTAACCAGGACTAGCACTGTATCCAGGCTCTAGGAGCCTCCACAGACCGACTGGTGAGTGACATGCTCCCACACTCTAGAATGAAAGATCTGGGCAAAGCCAGCAGCCTGCAAACCAGGCCAAGCTCTTCACCCTTTCTGCCCAAAGGAGGAATTTCCTAAAAATACATGTCCTGACATACCACTGAGCCACATGGCACAGTGAGTGCAATCCTATTTTCAGCCTGCTCTGCGGGGTGACATAGCTAGTTACACCTCCTTCCAAAAATGGCACATCAGCAGCACAGCACTTGCTGGTGGACCATCAGCACAGTCTCCTGTGGGATGGTGCTCTCCACTGGAATTCCCCAGCAGGTGATTGCAGCTCGTTGTATGTAAGGCCGTGGTGGCAGGAAGCATGCCCAGTCAGGCAGAGGGAAATCAGGACAGCTGCCTTCTGCCTGTCAGTGCGCCAGCAGTACCCTGCAAAATTACACAGGTGGGTTATGGGCTGGGCTGGAGAGAGCCACCAAAACTAATTCTAATCTGACCCAAAGAGAAGCTCATCTGATGGGTATGATGCCTGTCCAGCACATACCTTTTGCATCTCCACCAAGAAGGACAACAGTAGAGCAATATTTGGCTTTTGGAGATGATTGGTAATCTCCTTCCAAGCCATGGTTGGTTAGCAAATTCTGTTTTCCCAACTCTGAAGCTTATTGCAGAATCCCAGGAATGTTCCTGTGCTTCAGATATCCCAAAATAACTGCTCTAAGCTCTCCTTGGGGAAAAGCAATCCTTAGAGCAGCCTCTTAACTCAAATTTTTGTGTTGAAGCAGCTGAGCTTGAGGGAGAGAACTTGGCTTTGCCTCTAGTCACTGGCTCCCAGAGGAGAAATGAGCATTTTGCGTGTTCACGTTAATAAGTTTGTGTGTCAGCTCACTCACTGTCCAAGGAATTGCAAACACTTTGTTCTCCTCATTTCTGTTTGCTGCAGAAACCTCCCTCCCCCACTGCGATCCTCCCAGCAAATCCATTAGTTAGCTGGCAGCTTCTGTAGCCCAGCCATCGGAGCAAATCCCTGGCAGTGCAGCAGGATCAGGGCTCCTGAGCACCACTCAGGAGCTGACAGAGTCGTTTTGCTGGTTTGTTGCCCGTTCTCTTCCTCTGCAGTTAGCAGGCTTCCTTCCTCCATCCAGAGGAGACGGTGAAGCCATCACAAACGAGGTGATAAGTGATTCCCTGACACCGAAGCCATCACTCAGACGCTGTGAGTGGCCATTTCCCCTCCTGGGGGAACTGCGCAGTTCCGTACCAGCGAAAGGCAGGGCCTGCTGGGGCATTTGGGGTCGCTGGAAGGAGCAAATCTGATCCAGTGCACAGCGCGGAGATTTCAGTCCATTAGCGGGAGGCTGGTGCTCTGCTTCTCAGAGGTGGATTATCCCTGTTTCCAGGGAATCTGTAGCTCCTGTTTATCTGTGCCAATCACTTGCTTTTCTCTGTTATGGTAAGTTATTCTCCATGTCCCTGAGGTGCTCATTATCACATTCAGGCTCTGTTTATATCACTTTAGAAACCACAGTAAAATCCTGCAAGACAGAGCTCCCCAGCTCTTCTCTGATCTCTTCTCCAAAGTGTGTGTAACACCTTATGAGAGAAGAACCCAATACATTTCTTAATCCCATTGAGATCCTGGGGTACTTCAGTCATCTCTGGAGAATAAAACTTGGATGCAGGTCTAAAAACATTATCCTTGGCCTGATCTTAATGTGCA
The DNA here is from genome assembly GCA_013400635.1 of Hypocryptadius cinnamomeus. Taxonomy (NCBI): domain Eukaryota; kingdom Metazoa; phylum Chordata; class Aves; order Passeriformes; family Zosteropidae; genus Hypocryptadius; species Hypocryptadius cinnamomeus. The sequence continues at coordinate 49,586 of VYZP01072680.1, read as the reverse complement.
GCAGATGCTTCTCAACTGAGCTCCAACCTGATCTTCCAGATAATTACTTTAGTTATGGTTTCCTATACACAGGCCTCGAGATAACGTAAGCAGTATTGTCCTCCTGTTGTGCTTTGCTCCAAGATCAAATGAAAGCCTAGAAATTGTAGTAATCAGGTTGGTCTGCAGCTGAACTCATAAATGGTATTTCAGAGAGTGCTCAGGGAACTGTCAGAAGGGAGAAGGGGTGGAATGACTATCCCCTTTATACTTGAACCTTCAAAAACTATTTTTCATAAACAAGGAAACCGGTTATAATTAGTTTAAATTCTGTGTTATTTAGGCTGCTTGTTATCGCAGGACAGGACCGAGTCATAGACTGTGGTAAAACAGTAAATAAAATAGTGAGCAGCACAATAGCAGAGTGTGCTGCCTCCTGGTACATAAGACACAGCTGCACAAACAGGAGCGTGGGAATTAGCAAGACTTCCAGGTTTTCAGCAAGCTGTCCTGATACACACCGAGCTGGCCACAGTCAAGAGAAGGAAGCAGAAGTCCCTTCTTGCCAAACAAATGGGAAACATGAAAACATCACAGCTCTCTGATGGTGCTGGAGCTTTCCTTTCACTAACGTTATGTGCAGTATTTATCAAGTCTTTACTTTCTCAAGGAGTGTCTTCATTAATTCTCCTTTGAGCATGTAACAGAAAATGCAAACTGTAATTCAGCAAAATCTCTTTGTACATGGAGGTTTGTGATTTAGGAGAGATTCTGTGTTGCGAGACGATAAGGACACATACTCCTTGGGGGATCAGAGGCACTGGAGCAGAATCTGGAGGCACTGGCTGGACCACAGCAGTGTGTTCCTGCCCAGCTCGCTGTGTTTCCCAGCAGCTCAGCTAAGCTTAGCGCTCAGCTGCGATACTGCGCGCGGAGGCTCCGGCTGTAGTTGTGTGCAGGATGTCATTAATCACATGCTTTCCCAGAGACTGCCAGTAGTGGAAAACTAAGCAAATTAAGATATTTTAAATACCTCGGCTCTCCTTTCAGGAGACATCTGCTGTAATCTACATTGGCATGCTGTGTGCTTCTGTCAGCGTGTCTTTGCTGCGCTGTGTCCCTCCTGAGTGCCATACCAAATGCAACACTTGCCTCTGGCCGTAAGTTCTGTGGGGCTGAGGCTCCGAGATCCTCGGCAGAGCTAAAGCTGTTGCCTGTGAGAACCTGTTCATGAGTCATACATTCAGACAAGATGCACTCTGTATGCAGAGGGGAAGATAACATGCATGGGAAATGTGCACATCAGCCCCTCCTTTGCTGCAAAGCACTGCATTAAAAATTGGGGAAAGATCCAGTGCTGGCACTGGAAGGATACCTAAGAGAGCAGAAGTTCCCTGTTCCTCAGCCACAGCACACTGTGGACACTCAGATTAACTGGGTGTCCAGTTCTCAAGCCATTTCCCAGCTATCTGCAGCAACATCTTGTTAGGTGCGACAAAAAACAGGCACCTGCTTGCTGTCAAAATAAAGGCAGAGGTTTTACCCCCCTGGGGCAATGGGGGCACTTACCAGCTGCCCTGCCCTCTTAAAAACATTTGCTAGAAGTCAGCATGTACTCCCTGGGCACAAGAGAGGCAAGTTCTCAAGCCTCCTTAGCCTGAGAACACTTAAACCCAGGACTTCTGCTTCCCAAAGCTTGTCCCTTGACTCTGTCCCTGCTGTCGGAATTGTTCCTGAGTAATGACAAATTATTCAATGTGAAATGTATTAGCAGCCGATGGAGCACAGCTACTGCTTTCTAGTCTAGTGCTTTAGCCAGCAGGTTACCTGCTTCTCTTGAACATTCTGCATGTGTGTTACATGCTTTTTCTCTCTTTGCTGATGGTTATCAGTTTCAATTCTGCACAGATTTTGAAATACTTGGATATATTTGGCTGAATCTCACTAATTTCAACAAGGCTTTCTGACAGGGAATCTGATACAGTGCATAATTGCGACCTTATGTTATAAATTATGTTATTTATTATTAGTTTGGGACCTTCTTTTGGTGCATATTTTTGCAGATGACACCACGAGCCTGAGTCGTAGTTGAATCTCCTGTGTTCTCTATTGCAACATTACTGTGATGACTGCTAAGATCAGAGCTGGGAGAAATCTTTCCTTCCCTAGGAAAAGAGACTGTGAAACAAATACTAGATTTAGTTACTCTCAGATACGTGGTTGAGGCATCCTGTTAGGTTTCCTTGCTTCCTGCTTCATCTCCATGTAGGTCTCAGCAAAGGAAGAACTGTCTAGAGAATATTCAGCATGCAGCAGATGATTCTGCTTTGCATGAAGCTTAAGTGACGACAATCCAACAAGGCAGAAAAACTCTTCATTCTCCCTAGGCTTGTATGAGCCTCCCTGTGAAGAGATCAGAGCCTCCTGGTTTGAAATGCTGCCTTAGGGTTTGCTTTTTATGTCAATAAATGTTTTATCACATTTAAGCTTCAAACACAGTAGAAACATCCCTGCTAACATTTGATGAACTCAATAGAGACAGCAAGCCTGGGCAGAGGGCAGCGTGCAGCATGGCACAATGCTTCCCTTCTGCAGGGCAGGGGGTGCCTTGGCCTCACAGGGTGCCTGGGCAAGATGCTGCCTTTGCAGTTACTCACTGCCTTGGAAAACACATTGGCAAGCTAAGGGAGGGGATGTCCCTCTCTTCAGGACTTCACCACTTTTGGTCTTTTCTTTCTTCTGCTTTTTCTTCTCTCCCTGCAAGCTCACTATGATTAATAAAGCATATCCATGTGCCCAGGTCTCTGGTGGGCTTTGGTTGTCACTGTTTTCACACTCAGGTAGTCTGTCTCTCCTGATACCTCCTTGCAGTCTCGTTTCTTCCCTTCCCTCACACTCCTCTGTAGCACAGGAAGAGGCTGCAGTGAAGTTTAAACAGCAAAGGCTGGGCTGCCTTTTGGTGCCTGCAGTACTGGAGCTGAAGTCTCCAGGCTGAGCCTACCGAGTTAAAACCCACAGGCAGTGCACAAGTGCTGCAAATCATGATGCAGTCTCAGGTTTTTTGCTTTTCCCAGCACTTGCCAGTTCCCCCCACCAGTGCTGTTCCTTCATTTCTCCTTTCCACATTCTGTGTTTTGCAGTGGCCCTGCCTGACTTCCCTCTCCTCCCTTCTCCTTCCCCTCCTCTGCTTTATCAAATGCAGCACTTCAGCGTCAGTGACTGACAGGGGATGCAGCAGCTTGGGCAGAGGAGATGGAGGGGGGGAAGGAAGAGGAGGAAAAGCTGCTCTCAACAAAGGAGGCAGCAGAAACACTGAAAGACAAGCTTTCTCCCAGAAGTGAATCCCAGTCATCCTTTGTTAGGGCAACAAATTAAGATGTGGTCTCTAACTCAGTTCAGTGAGAGGACCCTGATTGCTCCCTGTACTCCTACAGTGTCTTTCCAGAAAACAGAGCTCAAATGTGTAGCTCAGGTTCACCATAACCTGGACTGAATCAGCAAAATGGGTGATCAGCTACCCCCACGCTGCTACTGTGTGACTAAGTGACAGCACAACAAAAACTGACTTCACTGCTCACAGCTAAGAAAAAATCCTGGCTCTTCAGAGATGTGAAGGTTGTGAATGTAGAGGAAAAGAATCACAGAGCAATATGTCTTTCTTTATTCTAGGAGACCTAGGATTTCCAGGGTTAATCTTCGCCATTTTCTAAAAGGACGCTGATATTTCATGGTTAATGCAACAGATTTTGCTTACAACTTACTCTGATTGCTAAATAATTACAGAAGCGTGTGTTGCCCTGTAGCAGTGCGGATTTTTCTGTTACGTGAGACTGTTATCACCAAATGCCAAATGCATCTTGAAAGGCTTTTTGTAAGGTTCTGCTGAATAAGCACACTTCTGAACGATCACTTTTCTGCAGCATGCCCTGCTGCTTTTGCCAGCTGCTGATTACCCCCCTCCTAACCACAAGTGACATGTCCACATTACAGATTGGAGTAGACAGTAAGGATACTGCATTTACCTTGAAATTAATTAAATAATGCACTTAAGGAAGCCCAGCAGCAAAGTCTGATTAATTCTGGAAACTTCTTGGGGTATTCAGACAATAATAGGCAGAAATGCTGTGCTAAATAGAGACAAGCATCACAGACAGCCTCACTTTGGAATTAGAGTCTTATGCAAAGAGACAGTGAGAATTTGCATTTAATGTGATTATTAAAATCCATTTGTAAAGGATAGAGTCTAGTCCACCTATACAAATTCTCCAAAAATGAGATGACCTTGCAAATATAACAAAAAGCTACCTTCCAGGAATGAAAAGAAGTGTTTTTCTGGACATCTCTTTCCAATACAAGCCCTAAAGGAAAGAACAAGCTAATCTGTGCCACCTATTTGGAAGGAGACAACTCCCTGCAGCTCATCAGGTGTTTGATCTAAACATTTGCAAAGGAAGTTTTGATTTTCATTGCTAAAAATAAACTCCAGCTTGTACGTGAGGCTTATTTTGTAGTCTTCCATAATGTCTTTCCTGCACTATTTTCTGGGAATTTTAAGAGCTAACATTTGAAGAGGTTTTGTCAAACTCTTAAGGAAATAAAGGCACAGATAGAAATTTCATAACCTTCGAAAAGTGAGACTTCAAGTGTGGCTTATGTTCGCTTTCTTTATTAGTGAAAATTGAAAGTCACTTCTTTTCTCATCTAACTTAAATTGAAATATGTCTCTCCTATTCTAAAACAAAAATAGCCTCACTCAAGTATCAGTTACTAAGTATCACATCACTGAAGGCAAGGGAGTCCAGTCCACTGTCACCATAGAAGTGGTTTAGGTTTTGTTTGTTTTGCATGCAGACGAGGTCAAAAATACTTTTGAAAAAGCTTCCCATAGGCACCCTCTGTTCCCTGAAATTAAAAGCCATAAATTCAGGAGTCCAGCTGTCAGCATTAGGCACACTAAATCAGCAGGCCAGATTCGCTGTCCCCTCTCAGCCTTCGTACCCTGCTAGACTGTCCCGGTCTCGCTGTGCACTGCCCTCAGCACTCTGCCTCTGTTTACAAGAGCCAAGGTATGTCTTCAGACCTCAAGAAGAAATCAAATTCATTTGTGGAGGTTCTCCACAAGTGAGTGAGTGAGTGAATTCACAACCCAGCACTGTGCAGCTGGGTTGGAGCAAGCAGGATATGAAATGCCTGTGTGGGGCTGACAAGGGGCTGGGCTGTCTGCAGGAGTTTGAAGGAAAAATGATTCCCACTCACCTTTTGAGTTGGTTTGGGATTTTTTTACTATTTATAATACGCTTGAGTTTTAAAAATAAGCCTGTCCTCATTGCTCCTTAGAGTCTGACTCAGTACCAACACCACTGACAGAGAGGGCCATACTTAGAGGTACTTGTCATCTTTGGGAGGAAAATCACCGGGCGAAACAAGAAGTGCCAGTGCTAGCCAGGAGGTGGCAGAGGAGTCAGGCTACCTTGTACACCAGTTTCTGCATTGTTTTGGCAAAAAGACAAATAGAAACTGAGGAAAGACAACAAAACCTAGTCCCACCCTCCATCTTCAGGAATAAGAGGATGAAACCCTTAATCACATTCCTGCCTGTATTTATACTAATTGCTCCTCTTCCTGAGATCTGACTTTATGAAATTATGCATGCACACCAAGCAGATGAGTTTCCATAGAAACTCAGGAGCTGAACTTTCATTAGAAAAATCTTTTTTTAAAAAAATCTTCCAGATAAAAATGCAAATTGCCTGTCAGTGGGTGGCTTTCTGAATTTAGATATAATTTTTTTCTTTTGCACTGTAGGCAGATTCCAGCTGGACCTACATAGCAACAACATGCAGGCATTGTTTATAGCAAGCCAGACTCCATGGGGAAATGAGAAATTCAGTAGCAAGGAGAAGCTCTCAAGTGCAAATACCTCAGAGAAACAAAAACTCAAGTGCTCGGTGCTGCATCTTCCTGAGGCTTTGAGGTTTGTTCAGCCTCCAGCTCTCAAAATGCTTGTGGTTTGCAAGGAGCAGTGTGGGGAGGAGGGGAGAGAGGAAATGCAAAACCAGAAACTCTCCTGCACACAGAATTAATGATGTTCAACCTGTCCTTTAAACATCAGCAGCATATTTGTGCCACTTCAGTTAAGCCTCGCTAAAAGGCTGACGCCATCTGTCACAGCTCACTCTGGGCAAAGGACTAGGTCTGTGCTGGGGCTGGGGAGTGTTGGCAGGCCTGGGCTGGCCAAACNGGATGACAGGCAGCAGCTGCTCGGGCTCGCTGGCCCCTGTGCCTCCAGGGCCAGCAGCCCTCTGAGAGCACTGAGAGGCTGGATGCTGCTTAGTGTCAGGGTGAGGACAGCGCTGGCTCCCCCGCCACCAGAGAGCACAATCGGCTCTGCTCGGTCAGCACAACGGGAAGAGATTTTAGGAAGAGTGGGTTTGTGGTCGAGAACAAACTTGAGCTGAGATAGCTCCTGTCTATTCTTGGCTCAGCAGCAGATTTGCTATGGCCACACTTCTTGCCCTTTCTATGCCTCATTATCCCTGTCAAGCGGGTGACTCAAATTATAACTGCACAGATTCCTTCCAGTCTGCCATTACGTGCCTGCAGTCATCTCCAGGCAGCTCCCTCCAGGGAAACCAGCCTCTCCCACCAGGGAACCTCTGTGCCACCTGTGCCTGCTCTCAAGGGGATGGTAAGATTACACCCAGTTGCCTTGTCGTTTTCCTGCATAGAGAGGAACCTCAAGGAAAAACAGCCCCACTGCATCTCTAAATGATCCGATTTGATACTGAGTTGATTATTCAGGTCAAGGTTATGGGCAAGAAGGAGGCAGTGAAGTTTTTCATAGCACTGCCAATATTTGATTAAATGGCTGTTTCTTGATGTTTCTCTGAGGCAAATTAATGTGTTTCTGTAGGTATTTGTACTATCACTGGCCTTAAGGATGCTGATGCGCCCTGTGTTTAATGGTACTTTTGTAAAAGCAAACTAAACAAACCAGAGGAAAAATCTCTGTTTCTAAAAGCATCACCATTCATTCATCAGAAATTTACTTGGGTTCTAGTTGTGAGAGATTTCAGGTTTCTTACATCTTTTCATATGCACTAAAGGCAATTAGACAGATTAAAAATTAAGCTAATGCTTTTCCTTGTATATATGCATCCACCTACTACGTTGTCCCAGGAAAAGCAAGAAGTCAGGCAGTCATTTCACTTGCCAGCATTTCCATGGGTGAATGTGGGCAGAGGCCATGCAGAGCTTGGCAGGTGACATGGCAGTGCTGGCTGCTCCTTCCAGAGGCTACACCTGGATGAAGGTGGTGGAAGGTTCATCCCAGTGTGTGCACCTTCAGGAGGAAGCAGAGAAATGCCACGGATATGTTGTGGCCTGCAAAGCCCATGTGACCATCTGGGCTCGGTGTGGTTGACTACTCTGTAATTAACAGGGAGCCTGGCTCATTAGGTGCTTTGTGGGTTCAGAGACATCCATGAAAGCCCTATAGGAAAACATGTTCTTCCTAACGCTTCTTTCATCCTCCCCCTCCCATTCCTTCCAGATGGTTACACCCACTTGTGTCTTTTCTTACCCTAAGGACAGCTTTTTAAACAAGGTTCCTCCATCCTTCTCCTCCCCCACGCTGCGCTAGGATCTACATTGAAGTGCAGGAGGACAGAGCTGTTACATCCCGTGCTGTTGCATACAGCCTGCTGCCCGTAGAAGGCTGGGAGGAGACCACATCCCTCTGCCCCCTGTTTGTTGAGAAGAAAGATCTCAGTGTGGTCAGGATATAGGACATGAGAGACTTTACTTCAGCCGCAGCTGGGTGTTGCAGATGTGCAGGAATGAATTCAGATACTGGCTATAGTCAAGCCTGTGTTATTTTCTGGGCAAGGAGAGAGGGATGCTTAAAGGGCCTGTAACCTTTCTTCTGTTTAGCACCAGTAAATGCTCTCCCAGTAACACACAGCAGGAGCACTTGTAGAGCTGAATCTGAATCTGCTTTTTAAAAAATTATTTTCACGATTACTTTTTAAATTGTGCATCACTATCAAAAACCACAGAACTTAACAACTGATCACTTTTATTCTTCAGAAATAGGTGGAGATGCCCCCTCCATAGGACTCCTGTGCCTGCACTCATAGTGCAGCTTGGTGGGAGCTTGGGGTGCTCCATTTCTTCCTCTCTTCAGCGCTGTTGTTAACTGCTCATCACTTGTTTGTTGGCAGGGCCTGGTGCTGAGCAGACTTGGGCGGAGGGAACTGGCCCAGAAAGTCCTCAGAGATGCCATCCGGATCCAGACCACCAGTCACATTGCCTGGAACAGCCTTGGAGAGGTCTTGCAAGCTCAGGGGAAAAACGAAGCAGCCATCGAATGTTTCCTTACTGCCCTGGACCTTGAATCCAGCAGTCCTGTCATTCCATTCACCGTCATACCCAGGGAGCTCTGAAGCTTCTCCCTGCAGCTAAGCACTTCCATTGCCTGGACAGACACCAAAACCAAGCAGATAAAGAAGCCCAGCAGAAAAGTGCTGTTGTAACCTGGAACTGGGCTGAGTAATTCCAGGATGGGGCTCAGGTGTACGGGCTTGGCTTAGACAAGCCAAACTGAAGAAGAATTTGCAACAGGCAGGAACTGAGAATGCCTTTTTCTTCACAGGTGCCTGGCTAACCTCCTGTTCAAGTTAATAGCAAGGCTTATTTCAAAGTGCTGGTTCAAGGTGACTGTAGAAAGATCATGCTAGGGTACAGCTGTTCAAAGCACTTGCACCTTTCAGTGTTTGTTGAAAATAAAACCCCCAAGCCCTGAATTAAAGCCCAGAAATGCTCTAAATAGGAGTAAATTCACCAACTAACTTGAGCAAGTTGTGTTTAAGTATGTGGCTGTCTCCCCACAGATCTCACAGGACAAGGATGACAATTGCACCAAATAGACATAAAATATATGCTGTTTACAAAATTATTTCATCTATTTTGATAATCCTTTTTCCTGCCTTGCTTTTATATACTGTATATGCTCACTGTATTTAGTGTAGCACTTGCCTAGACCAATTTAAAATTAAATTTTAGTTTTAAATTAAAAATACTTTTTTAAAAATAAAGCTGCTATTGCAGTATAATTAACAAAATCAGTAAGACCAAAGACCAAATTAGTTCACACTTGAACTAGTATTAAAAACACATAAATATCTCCACTTACATATTTATTGAAAGGCCTTACATGAAGTAATTATTTATAAGCTCTGAGCTTCATTCTTATTAATCACCTATTGCATCAGTTTAGTGAGGAATATAGTGTTTACCAGTATATAGTGACTGAACTGTGTGCTCTTCCGCATTACCCTTCCTGGCACAAAACATTTTCATATCCATCTTTTGATGATGCAAAAGAAGGCAGCAGTCTTTTAAGGGAAAGTGTGCTGAAGGCAATACGGGTATATATGAACTGCTTCTTCCTTAAAACTAAATGTTTCGGTGTCCATAGAAATTTCACAGTAGAGGTATGGAGTTGAGCCTTCAGAGGCATCATTTTGCATCTCCTGTCAGATGTAGTAGTGAGGAGCTTCTGACCCACACGGCCTCCCCATGGCTGGCACGGCCAGGGAGGTGACACAGCTGGCACAGCCCCTGCTAAGCTGCTCCTCAGCTCTGCGTGACCTCCCCAGGGCCTTGGCAGTGAGGTGGAGCTGGACTGTGCTGTCACATGAGAGCCAGCCCTGTCCAGGCCAGTCCCAAGGTAAAGATGATGCAGCAATTTGCTGCACTTTTCTACGAAAAAAAAAAAAAGGTTGGGCCTTCGCGCCCATTTTTGTCCAAAGATTTGCGACTATTTCATAAGTAAGTTTGCACTAAAGCACCCTTTGTACTATAATTCTGCTCAGTATTGTGATCCACAACTAGTTCACTCTGGAAATAATAATATCCTCAGGCAATAAATAAGATGGGGTTGTTTCTTACAGAGCCTGAGGCTCTGGCAGCAGACTTGAAGTCAGTGTTGTTTACAGTTATTTGGAAATCTGCAGGCTAATGGAGAGCTGGGCCCTTGTGCTGCTCCCAGCCCACACCATCGGAGAACTCCCGCCCCCAGCCTTCCCTCAAGATGCCTGCACCAAGGGAAGCACGCTGCTCTCAGGTTCCTCACAGCAGCCTGGTGCACTCCAGGCCAATATTTTTATTTTTACCCCTTAAATGATACAGATGCAATAGCCCAGCTTATTTATCTGTTCGCTGAGGGATTCCAGATCTGATGTAGGCTGATTTCACTCCAGGTGAAAGCAGCCCAGCCATGAAAGGTGCTCAGCCCATGAGTCCTCTGGCTTTCCAGTGCCACACAGGCACCCAAAAGGACTTTTTTAGGCCAGGGGCAGGTTTCCTAGGAGACGGTGTTCCCCGGCCACATTCCTTGTTTGCAATAGCACCAGCAGCAGAGGAAGAAGTAGGTGTTAAAGTACCAGAATTAAAGGAGTTTCATGAAGACAAAAAGATGCAGCTGAGACACGTTTTGCTGCAAAGGATGCTATGAAGTCAGCTCACTCTGCACTGCGGGGGGGAGAGAGGGAAGGGGAGGGGAAGAGATGCTGTTGACATAATATGTAAATTGTTACCCAGGTGTGTTAAGCCCAGTTTCACAGTCAGATGCAATCTGACAATAGACTTAAGCGGACATAGATAGATAGCTAGATAGCAAGCTAGCTAGCTAGATAGATAGCTATTCTGGTGTTTGTTCTGCTCCACAGTTCCCAGGGTGGGAGCAAACCTTCTGTGTGAGACACAAAACAAGAGTCGGTGTGGTCGCGCGTCGCCGCTCCGTTGTGCGATGTATATTTGCAAAGCACTGCCATAGCAACTTCTGTGTACGGGGCAGCTATTTGAGTACAAGCTGCGCATCCACCTCTGCCACCAAGGAGCTGCTTTAAGAGGTCTGTAACGTAGCTGGTCTGTGACCTGGCAGGAGGGTGCCTGTTTCCCAGCAGCAGCTGAAAAGCAAACACTCACAGATCCATTTGCTTCTGCACGCGTAGCTTGTAAACAGCCACCAGCCCGTCACGTTTGTTGCGAGCAGGCAAACTTCATCCTGATGATAATCAGACTTGCCACAGCACTCATCTTCCTGGAAGAGGGGCAAACATTAATGAATACTTTGAGTGCATCAACAAGTCAGATGTTGCCAGGGTGGTCCCATCTTGTGTGCATTAATGAGTGTTGCTGGCATTGGAATCTCATTCCTACGAGTCTCTGCTCCGTGTGTGGCAGGGAAGATGTGCATGAGTAAAGGCCATCATCAGCAGGAATCAGAGGGCTATGGTACCCTCTACCAGCTCATCACACCGCAGCCCCCACAACAATTGCAGACAAAGTACTTTGCATACATACTGGACTCAATCCCAAGATTTCCTGCATGGTTCCCAGAGGATGCAAAGTACCTCTTGGCTGGAAGGGTATTGCATTGGCTGGAAATGCTCTGTACAATGCAGGAAAGAGAGTGGTTGTTGCAGACTTACAAGTACTTTGGGGGTAAATCATCCATCTATATTTGTTAATCATGCTCAGCAAACAGAAGTCTTCCCAAACTTACATGCTACCTCTCTCACTCAGTATGGATTTTGTTCACACTAACAGATACAGAAAAACAAAGACAACTGCTTCAGACAAGCCTATGTATTGTAGTATTTATTTAGATAACAACGTTGATAAATCTGAAAGACTTACTTCCCTCAGCTCAGTAATAGGTGTGGCAGGGAAGCCTGGCATGCTTAATGCTCAGGGTTTGAGATTTAAGAACAGAAGATTTACATCCCATCTTTCATATGATTATTACAGATCATAAGTAATGGAAGTTTGGGGGCAATAACTTTGGGGAACCAATTCTGCAAGTTTTAGCACTGACTTGAGTCTTAACCGAGTTTTCTCATTCATTCGTTTTGAAAGAGGAAGATAAAAAGCCCACATCATTGCCTGAAGTATCACGGTCCTCTTGTTCCTCCACAAGGTTCTTTTCCATTTTTTGGCAGAGCACATGCAAAAAGAAAAAATAATTACCTTCTGTTTTCCTGTTGTGCAGTAAAGGAGTGGTGTGTGCCGTTGCCTTTGACCAACAAGGAGGATTGCATATTGTAACAAAAGTGGCTCTGCCTGCAGGATAACAGAAGGAGAAGCCCAGCAGGCCAGGGAACAGCTCCCCTCCCTGCCTTATCCCGTGTAAAGTGTCATTAGCGCCACTGGAGCAGTTGGTTGCGAGCATTCCCCAGCTGAGGTCTGCCCACCCGTGTGCTCATTCCGTACAGGGAGTACCGCGGAGCTGCAGATCCTGCGCCACGCAAGGACCCCGTCCGTTTCTATTGGAAACAGTTCGTGCTACTGATTATCACAATGCTTCACAAGTGCTAATTATCTTTTCTTGGTAATGACTAATAAATCCAAATGGAGAACAGTCCTGGAGGGTGTTTACTTGAAAATTCACTGGCTGGGTACCAGAGCAGGCACAGTACTGGCTGCTGCAGTTTGAATTACAGTTATTTTGTCCAAAAAACGTTCCATTTTCAGAGAGTCTTGGTAAAGAATGAGTTTGGCTAGTTTGTATTTCTTTCTAATGACAGCAAAGTGGGAAACGATCCCTTTTAGTGAAAAGGCATCACTGCTGTGATCTTTTTTCAGCCAAACCAACAGAGATTTGATAGTTGCAGTTCAGCCTACAAGAGGAAGGCTTCCCAAAGCAACTGTGCTGCAGCAATAATTCCCTCTGACTCAATTGTATTACAGGCATATTTGACAATTATGCAATGGGCATGTGGAGCTGAGACGCCTCTCCCTCCATATTTGGCTAAGGAGAGCTGCTTTGTGCCCAAAGGGACAGCTGTGGCACCCATCTGGGTGCCCGTCAGCGCTGCCCTGGCGCCTGCCACCTGCAGCGTGGCTGCTGCCGCCAGCCAGCGGGTCTCGTTCGCCAGCACCCGTCACTTGTGCTGCTTCAGTGACCCTCACACTGCTCCCTAAGCCTGGCTCCAAGGGACAAGTTGTTGTTCAGTGCTGCAGGGTATCAGTGCATGATCAGACAGAAGGTTGTTTTCCCAGAAATGGAAAGCTGAATCGTCCATCAGTCAGTGGCAGGAGGGGAGGTAACCACTGACCCAGCAGTTGCCAAGATGGGTCCTCCAGCTTTGCTTCTAATGAGCTGGCTTGTGACTTCATCTCCAGCAGACCAGGGCAGGCTCCCAAGTGACTGGATCCTGAAAGATCCAGCTCATTTTCCCACAGAAACACATGCCAGTCAGTGGCTTAAACCTCTGCTGGGGATGCAACGCTGCACCACTGTGTAGCAGCCCATGATGATACAAGTAAAGAACCTCCCTGAGCCAGTGCACAGAGAGGTGCTCAGCCTTTGCACATCCAAGCATGTCCTACATGCCACTTGATGCTGTTGTCACGGGTGTCAGAATCAGTTTTCCATGTAAATTAACTTCTTTTGTCATTGTATGATATTTCCACCGAATTTAATAAAATTGACCCTGTGGAAAACAAAAAATGCTCCTTATATTTCTTGCTGATTTTATTCATGCCACGGATGCTTCAAGCATTATGAAATGTCCAGTTGTTATATTAACTGGAACCCAGTGTGCCTAGGAGTTACCAGTTGCAAAGGGTATTTTGGCCTACACCCTGTAGTTCATGGGAAAAACGAGAGTGAGCATGCAAGCAGTGTGCCTTTAGAGAGGAACAGAGCCAGGAAAATGGAGCAATGTAGCTTCAGATGTTTGGATTTGTGGAGATTTAAGTGAGCATCATGCTTTTCTTGTGCTTCATCCAGTAAAAATAAACAAAGGTAGTGTGAGAAACTCTAACATCGAGGTAATATGCAAATACTGTGCTGTCAGGTTTAGGGACTTGCTTTACGTTGGCCACAATGCCATTAATCATCTTTTTTGCTACAAACAGTTACTCCTGTGGTTATTTGGAAATAAAATGTCTCCATTCAAGAGCTTCCAGAGCATTCTGTGCATTTACACATTAATCTTTTGGGCTGGTTTCAAGAGGACCTGCTTAAAAAGTCCATCCCTTAGTTTCATACTCAAATGAGATTAAGGATGAGGTTTTTGAAGAACATTTCTTCATAACTGTGGCTGCTTTGGTTTATGAGTGTACTCAGCATGAATCAAGCAGAACGAGATTCCTCTGTAGCAATAACAGATTTAAGTCCTTCAGAGTCTTAAAAATTGAAAATTGAAGTGGATAAAATACTGGCTCTAACTTTTTCCCCATCTTTCTCTTGATACTGAGAGGGAGCAAAACACTGGTGTGGGGGAGGGAGGGAGGGAGGGAGGGAGGGC
>VYZP01072680.1:351-35281 GCA_013400635.1 Hypocryptadius cinnamomeus | reverse complement strand
GAGGAGGCTTCCATGTCTCCTCCCAAGCAGGAGCCCAGCTGGAGGCCTGCAACTGAGCCCCAGCAAAGCTGGAGAATTTAATTGTTCAGTGCCCTCTGAGGAGACCACTCATCTTTGCTGGTACCTAATGCTGGTACATTGCCTGGTACCCTCTCTGCATCACACAGACATTTGATACTCCCTTTCTGTTTAAATGGGTAGAAAATAAGCCTTTTTTGCCCCATTTTTGCTTGGTTTGGGAGCTCCACCTTTAATAAAGAATCACTTCTTCCCTTGCAGAGAACCAAGTTGCATTTCAGTAATAATTCTGACATGATACTCTTGAAAGGTCATTAAGAATAATTTAATAAATTTTAATAATTTATTATATATTTTATCTAATTTTTTAATAATTGATTCATACCTCCACTTCTTTCTGCACCAGAATGTTCAGATACATATAATATATTCCTGCTTCATGTGAGGTCCAGATATTTAGCAGTTCCTGATATTTAGCAGTCCCATAAACTTCCCAAGGGAAGAGATGAGAAGCGTTGCTGCTTCCCAGATGCTCTCATCCATGACAGTCTCAGGCGATCAGATTTTTGTGGGGTCACCAAAGCACCAGCGTTTACTTTGTCTTTAACCACATCCCTCAGGAAATGTCACATCCCAGTCAGACGTGCCTGAACCAGTCTTTGCAACAAAGGAAAAATAACCTCCTGCTCTTTACAGACTGGTGTTAGAGAAAATAGACTTGGGCAACACTGACTTACTGCGTTGCCATTAGCAGCCACGGGAGCATTTAAGTGAGCTGTGGCTGTCAAGCCAGTCTCCTGTGCTGTGTTGTCTCCAAAACAAAGAGCAACATCTCACAGCCAAAACATCCCCGCAGATCCACCAGCTGAAGGGCAAGATTCAAGGGCTTTCTCAGTGCTCCAACTTGAGCAAGTGTTAAACAATGGAGGAAAAAATCCTTGCAGGTCATTGCCCTGAGTGTCAGAGCTGCAACTTTCAGATCTGATCCCGGTTAGAACTGATGTAGCTGCTGTGGTCATCTGGCTAATGGAGGAGGAGAAGCAGGTAGGCAGAACACCTGAATTTTGTACAGCAGAAGTGGCAAGCACTGCAAAATGGCCTAAAAAAGCAAAAGAGCAATAAAAACTGTAAAACAGGAGATGTTTTCCTTACTGAGGAGCTCTCACAGAGGCAAAGCCCAGCTTCACCAGCTTTTCTGACAGAAACATGTAAAAACCTCAGTCTGGGAGAGTAAGAGCAGATGTCAAGCAGCCTCCTGACTGCAAAGACCTCTCTGAACCTCAGTTCTGCCCCTACCCTGCACCAGAGACCCCAGTCCAGCCAGAGAGCAGAGGACCCAGACCCCTCCACGGCGTGCTTAGGGCAGATGCCAGTCCTGTGCCTGTCAAACAGCAGAGTCCCCAAAGCAAAGCAAACGCTTCATTACATTGTGCATGACAAGTCAAACATCTTTTTTTTTTATAATGCAGTTGTTTATGATATTGTAATTATGTCTGGAAACCAGGATGTTTGTGAATGAATCAGCAATAATTATCGCTGTGTTTTGTTGTTCAGTGAGAGGGGCTGACACACGCAGTGCGGGTTGGCAGTGCTGGGTACTGGTTCAACAGGATGGGAGTTAAGGATATAGCGATTTTCTGGTCAGTGGAGGTTAGAGGTGATTTTGTGCCCAGTGTAAATGGCATTGTCTGGCAGAGACAATTAGCAAATGAAGTGCTGCCTCACCAGAGGCTTTGCAGCCTCTGAGTGTCTTCTTCCAGCCTGACAACAAACAGAAATTTGAGATGGTATCTCGGGTTTCCAAAACAGGAAGCTGCTAAATCCAGCAAGAGAGCAATTCATTTCCCACTTATAATGATGCTGCTTTTAAATCCCCTTTGAGGATACCGAAGTGTTTTCCGAAGGGTAGCAAGGGACGTATTTCATCCCCATTTTTCACCAGATGAAAGACCAACTCTGCCAGGAGTGGAGCCGAGAGAGGGGTGTTTTTCTGTGCAGAGCTGGTTGCTTCACTGTGACTCAGGCTCTGTTTCTTTCTGCAGTCTGCCTCCCACCCCTGGCTACCATACCCGAGTCACAGCACGGCACAGCCCTCCTTCAAACCCCTTTTTCTTTCAAGGTCTCTTCTGTGGAGGAGGAGTTAATGGAAGTTTCCACTCACTTGTTATATTAATGCACTATAAAGGACTTCTATAAATCATCAGAGTGGCCCACATCAGGCACAGGTTGGTGCAATTACAAGGTACAAAAATGTACCTTGGACACCAGGTTCCTCTGGACAAGTGGTCCAGGTCTGGCCTGGGAGTAGTGCTGTGCCAAGGGGATGAGTTATCACAGCCAAAACTTTTTTTTTTTTTTTTTTTAATTTTCTCTGTTCCCATCATCCTCTCTTGGTTACTTGCAAAGTCCTTTCTGTTCAGCTGGCTAACAGAGAAGTAATAAGTTGAAAAAAATTAAAATTATTTCAAGCTACATTCCAAAGAAAAAACTTCAGAGATTTTCAACTAAATAAAGAGCTTCAAAAAGCTTCCAATTAAACAAAATATTGTTCTGACAGGACTCCTCAAGCAGTATCTTCAGTAACTGAGATTTATATGACCAGAAGTTTCGAGAGAATTGCCAGAAGGGAGAGCATTTTGAAACAAAACTTCAAGATGTTTAATCATGAAACAATCTACACAGAACATTTTCATTTTTCTTTTTGTCTTCCAGCCAAGGACTATTCATCAAAGTTATCTCAAGTTCTATATGTGGCTTCAGTTTTCTGGAACTTTACTTTTCAGCCAATGCCATGCTTGCAAGAATTTAGAAGTGTTTTCCAGTTCCACTTTTTGTTCTCCTGCGTGTCTAACGCTGAAGTTCCTGGTGTGAAAATGTTCTCAAGTGCTTCTGCACAACATTCCCAAACACTGCATCCACAGTCCAGCAAGCACAGGTGGTTTCCTGGAGAACAGTACCAACTGCTGAGTAAACACCAGCATGCACTGCTCTGCACACCTGTGCACACAAGCTGGGGTTGGCCCCACTGAAATAAACAGAGACCAGTCCCAAGCAGTTTTGGAAATCACACCTCTGCAGTTCCAGTGATGGTGATTAAAATCTGCAGCTGGTTTTTTCTGGGTAGAAATTGGTTCTTAAATAGTCTGGGTCCTGCTACCAAAACAAGTGCACTTTTACATGTAGCAAAGCACAGCCAAGGTCTGTGGGTGCAGCACCGGCCGCGAGGCTCAGCACCTCACACAGGCTGAGCACAAACTGCAGTTGGAATTTCATATAAAGACATTTCTGTGCACACCTGCTTCCATCTCACCTCTCTCTTGGTCACTACCCACTGCTTAACAGCAGCCTACTACAGAAATGTTCAGCTTTGTGTGATCCCCAGGAATTTTCCATGGGATGTCTACATCTGTAAGATTCAGTAACACAAATTTCTGCATAGAATATGACCTTTCCACAAAGGACATGTTCAGGGTCTCGTACTAGTTGGCCACAGACACCCCTGGGATCTGTAGCTCACAGCTTGAAGACTGGGGACTTAGAACGTTTCTCTGAGATCCTATTAGAGCTTCTTAATTAAAAGACCTCTTTGGGGACCTGAATTGAATTGGAAACCATGGTGATCACTTAGGTCAATCACGCACAGAGATGATTGCATTTGGGAGAGTGAGGTGGAAGATGGGAATGTGTGCATGTTGAAGAGCTTAAAGGAAAAAAAAAGAAACCCCCAAACATCTGTAAAAATGAGGAGCATGAATAATTTGCAATAAAACAGTTACAGGATTTGTCATATAGGGCTCACCATTCACTACTGATTTGAAGACTAACAGCTGTCTGTTGTATCGCATTGAAAAGTGTCTTCAACTTTTATCTCTCTGAACATTTGATCAATGGATTTGACAGTCTGTCCATTTTCTCAAACCTGTGTATGCACAGTTTCACTCATGTTAATACTTGTACCAGGAAAACCAAAATGCTGAGAGCTGCACTTCCATCATCCCATATGAGAGAAACATGTTACCAACCTACTGCAAAACCAGAAATTTTCATCATCATCCAGTGGGTCCTGTAACATCAATATGCAAAATGTGTAAGGAAATGCCCAATATCCAGCAAGTGTTTTTGTTCAAGAGTTGAATTTCACTGTTATAGTTAGAAAACATTCATTTGGAACCTCATTTGTAGATCATGTTAATAGGATTATAAGTTATGTCAGTTGAAACATAACTAGAAGTTATGTTTTGTTTCAACTTACAAATCATTGTACTCCAGCTCCAGGACAATTAAGTTGCTTTCAAAATCAGAGCAGTTTTGGCTTCACTAGCAAGAACTGTTTTAAAATTCACTGGTTTTTCTTACAGAAAAGGACAACATATCTCTCATTGACTTCAGCATCACCTCTCCCTTTGCTCCTAGAGTAGAAAAAATCTAAATAGTTACAAGGGATGCTCCTATTGTAAGTCTCCACCAGAAATATGTAACCTTGCGTCACTTGTCTTTGCAAATGAATGTGTATAGATCAGGACCTTTTATAGATTTGACACTTTAGTTGTTCAGCCCTTGTGTGAAACGCTTTGTATTGCTCTTGAGAAATCTTACAGCCCCAACATGCAGGGGTAACCTCTTGTAAACTCCAGCAATAAATAAGACAGTTCCTGTAATTCCTAGGAGACTCAAGGCTGTTGATCCATAATCTGCCTTGCATTAGCAGTTGCTTACAAGCTGCTTCCTTTTCTAAGGTGGACGTGGAACACCAGAGCACAGAGGCTGCAGGAGTCTGGATCTTCCTCTCTCCATCACATTGATTCCTCCCCCTGCCACCCTCCAGGTCTCCTACTTACTTTGCAGGCATATCTGCAACACCTTCCACATCCACATTCCTTCCCCTGCTGGCAACCATTCCATACTGAATCAACAATGTGCAAAGGGTAAAGCAGTAACTACTGATATGCAGAAGCAGGAAACATTTCTTCTTCTTAAATTTTTTTTTTTTTTTACTTATTTCTTACTCCACAGTTAACTAACTGCAAGACTCAGATGTGTTGCCAGCTGGAGCATACACATCTTTGGGACCAACGTGCAGCCTACCCTGACGCCTTTGCAGTCATTTCCAGGGCTTCCAACCTGTAAGGAGGCTGGAGTTTCAGTCAGGTTAATATTGCTTGCCAGCTCATTTCAGAATGCCATGGCTTGTGTGATAGGTGTAATTATTCCAAGTAGCCTTGTGCTGGAGCTTTCCCCTGAAGGCCAAAGTTTTATTCTATTTGTATTAATATCACCTGGAAGCTCCCAGTGGAAGTGAGGAATCTTTGTTCTCTACTGACTTAGGGCCTTATAGCCTGCAGGGCTATAATTACAGCTGTGTAAGATACAAGGATGATGCAGCCTGCACACAATGACAGGCCTTCTCACAGCAAAGGCAGAAGCAGCTTTGTGCCACAGAAGCAGGATCAAACCCCAAACCACAACAGGATTTAAGGAATAACAGATCTGCTACAACACACCACAGCATCACCACCTGCTTTCATTTCCATAGTTTATCCCTGAAATAAGGCTACAGACTTAAAACCCACTGAACCAAATTTTTCCATTGCCTTCATTCCATAGTCCCATATGCCTGTGCAGTCAGAAGCATGATGGCAAGTGAGTCACCCTGATAGGCATCTGCAACAGCTTCTCCTCACTTGCCTGGGAGCTCTACCACTGTAGAAGATGGGCCACAGAATGAATCAGCAGTCAGGTTACCAAGCTCACTTCAACTTTTCAGTGACTAATTGTTCTCTTCTTTTATCACAAAAATACTACGTAAAGCCTCAGCGAAGCTTTGCCACTGAAAATATCTACAGGTGCAGGTCTCTGCACACCCAGCTCCCTGCAGCCAAACACTTTCTGTGTGGGCTACTCTGCACCCAGCCTGCTGTTCCTGAGACATGCTGGTTTTGCTACTTGAGAAATTACTAGAGTTGCCATGCTCCTGCTAGCAGCCTTCCTGACAGAAACATGTGCATGTTGAGCATTGTTTTTCTAACTGAAGCAAATCTTTTGCCAAAAAGTTAGTCTGATATTTTCCTTCGTCTCCATTTGCTGTTGGAGAAATATTTTCCACAGCAGAATGTTAGCCACTGAGCCCAGTGGACAAATCCTGATAAAGGCTATTCAGAGAAGCCTTCCGCTTGCAATTAACATTTGCCCATGGAAACCAAAGCCTTGTTATTATTTTCCTTTTCCTTCTCTGAGGGAATTTAGCCTTGTATTGCCTAGTTTTGCTTTCAAAAGTCTTTGAAAAGGGATGTGTATGAACACATCCATACTCTTCTGTGCATGAGCACAGGAGTGCAGAACGAGATCTCACTTTTTGTTTTCAATACAATTAGTGTGTTTATAGGAAACTTTTATATTGTATGTTAATTTTCAAATCTGAAGCATGTTTTCAGACAACATAGAGATATTATTTCAAAATAAAGCAAGGGCATTAATAAATACAGTACCAGGAAATCCACAAAGGTTAATAAGTGATTTTCTGCAGAGCAACTCATTCTCCTAATGAGTTTGCTGCAGACAATGTTCTCTGCAAGCAGTTACTGCATATGTATCTTTAATTTGTGTGTTTCTATAATTCACGGTAGTGCAAAATAAATTTCTATGTAAAGTGTCCTAATAGATCAAGTGAGGCTATAATATTCTTCCAGAGCTTGTTCATTACAATATTCCCTGGCACAGAGTCCAGAGGGAGAGGAAGCCATTAAACATTAAGCAAAACAATTGCTGTCATCCTCCAGAGGGACTGGCTTTGTAAATGCTTATGTTAATGCTGTACAAAAGAGTTGAGTATTCTGGTAAAATTAGAATGGCAAAAGAAGGCAAGCACCTTGTCCTCAATTTTGTGAGATTTGGTTGGATAGCTAATGATATTTGTATCTTTGTCCTAGAAGAGCAGAGCTCATCCTCTCCTAGCCACGGACTGGGCACTCCTCAGAGTTAATTGTTACCAGCAAACAGAAAAGACGAAACAAAAAAACCTCTGACGTTTCCAGTGTTTTCTATCCTCAAAGCTGAAACTCTCCCTTGTGTGTGTTTTCAATTTAACTAAAATAGATCACTGTGTGTAAACAGCCACTCTATCTGCATCATTCATATTTGATGGACTAGTCAGTACAACAGATACTTTTATCCATCCTGTAAGTGATGAGAAACTAGACACTTCAGTGTCTTGTGCTCCTCTCAGTTAACATGAGTGGCAGCAGCTGTTATTCGAGGCTCCCTAACATGTAACGTTTGATGTAGAGACAGGAAAATTGGAGATATATTAAGTGGAATTGGATATAACAAAAGTAACTTCCATGGTCCAACCCTCCCAGGAGAAGATGCAGGAAAGCTCTGGCCATGCTTGTTAACAGCAACCCGGACACTGGAGTTCTTGGGCTTTAGAGGCTGTGTAATAATAGTATTCTTAGCAGGTTAACAAGTTACTTGCAGGAAAGGTAGGGCTTGATTTCAAGATGCCTTGAAATTGGCAGCAAAGCGTGAAGGTGGTGCAGAACACCACTGCCAGAGACTGTAAAGCACATACTAAGTAGATGAAGTTGTGGTTTAAATTATGTTCTGCACCTACAACTTTACACGCCTGTAAGAAGCATGTAAGCAGACTTTGAAATCCATTGGAAAGCAAGAGGAAATACTGCCATCTCCTTCTGCTTGGGAGAGACAAGGGTAGATGGTTGACAAGAGAACAAATGCAGCATCCCAGAGGAGCACAGAAAGGAGGGCCATCCTTCCTTGAGCAGACATGTCAAGGCAGGAACTCCCAGCCCAGCTCACACAAGGGTGTGTTGGTGGCAGCAGTGAAACACCAGAAATTCCATTTATAAATGAAATCAAGCTTCTTTCAGTGAGGGTGGCCAAGCACATGAATGGGTTCCCGAGAGGGGCTGTGGGCCACACACCCTTGGAAACAGACAAAACCCCTCCAGATCAGCAACCTGCTCTGGTTGGAGAAGGAGATAGGACTAGGTGGTTTCCAGACATAAAATCTCTACCATGCTGTGATTCTGTGAAAGGGAAGCTTGCCAAGCAAGGCTATGGGCAGAAAATTATGGTGGTGGTTTGGCAACAGCTTTTGGAGGAGCCATGTGGATGTACCAAAAGAAAAGACTTCCTTTTCCTTTGTTCCAGCTGGCATGCCCACCCCCACTGCAATACACACCTCCTGTGCTAGCACAGAGAGAGGAGATGAAAAGGCAATCCCATGGCCAGAGTTTCAGAGGTCTCAGACCTGGAAAGAGCAGATGAGAGGAAGGCCTTTCACCGGCTTTAGGGCATATTCCAGGGAAGCTCACTAGACCTCTTGCCAGCTGGCATTTTAGAGACCCACCCTGCAGACTGAGGAGTTAAAATCTCCTGAGTTTAAATGCAATTGCTCCATTTGTGGCCTCACTGGAGAGGGCAGCTGCAGCCCAGCTTTGGAATCTCTGCTCTGAAGCAAGAGCCAATGGAAAGGAAATGGTAACTTCTGTCTTCTCTGGGAAGGAGCTGGAGAAAGTTTGTGCGAAGGTCATTTTCATATTAAGCCAAAGGTCCAAGAAGCACCAGACAAGCAGCTCTTTTTTTCCAAATAAAGAGTTAGTAACTACTTGGATGTACAATTTTCTCCTCTCAGTTTAGCCAGGCTGGCCCTTCCTTATTCCTGAGGGAACACAGTCATTTCTTGGGCATGTTTTTATATTTGCAGCTGAGAGACAGGAACAGGAGATGGCTTGTGCCCACTTGTGGGTCTATGGCACGGGGCCTCTGCACAGTGCAGAGCTGCAGGACACAGGCTGGCCATGAGGGATGGGGCCCATGCGCAGCCAGGCTTTGAAGGGTTCTGCAGCCAGCACTGCAGCCAGCTCCTGAGAGCCTCTGTGCTGGTGCTGTAATGTGCCTGCAGCCAAGGTGGGGAGATCGCTTCTCTCTGTTACTAAGAATATAGTCAGGGAAACATTACCCTGCAAATTGCTTTAATATGCATCACACTGCCACATATACTTTATGACTCTATTTGCACCCTGTGTGTCGGTTCAGCTCATGCCCACTGCTGCTGCTGCCAAGCTCCTGCAGCTACTCGCTTTTCCCTCACATGCACTGGAGAAACAGGCAGGGCAGAATGCAAGAAGGCTTTCCATGAGGCTTCTGCTGAAAGGCAGGGATGGGGCTCACTTCCTACCCCACAGCTCTGCTTGGATCCACCAACAGCAGGCCATAAAGCAGAGAATACTGTTCAGGGGGCATGAGGAAAAACTGAGTGACTCAAAGCTGTGGGCAGGTGGAGAATGCAGAAGCAGGTTCATTTTCAGATGCACTCAGCCCAAGTTTGCCACACAATCCATGTGATGTGAGCAGCAGAGACCCACCTTGGAGGAGTTCCCCTTTGCTTACTAGTGACTCACTGGCTGAGGGGAACAAGGCCATGTGGGTGACAGACACGCAACCAAGGTGACCTGTAGCTACAAGGGCTGCATGGACAGCATGCACAGAAGCAGAGAGAGAGAGAGAGAGGGAGAAGAAGGGAAAAGCTCTGGCTCCTCCCCATTATTTGGTGGATTAAAGGCTGGACATGACCTGGCAATGTGCACTGGTAGTCCAGAAAGCCAGTTGTATCTTGGGCTGCATCAAAATAAATGTGGGTAGTAGGACAAGAGAGGTGATTCTGCTCCTCTGCTCTGCTCTGCTCTGGTGAGAGCCCACCTGGAGTGCTTGGAACCCCCAACACAAGAAAGATGTTGACCCAGCAGAACAAGTCCAGAGAAGGGCCACCAAGATGCTCAGAGGGGTGGAGCACCTCTCCTATGAAAACAGGCTGAGAGAGTTGGGGCTGTTCAGCCTGGAGAAGAGAAGGCTCCAGGGAGACCTTACAGCACCTTCCAGGGTACAAGAGAGCTGGGGGGACACTTTTTGCAAGGGCACGGAGTAATAGGACAAAGGGAATGGCTTTCAACTGAAAGAGAGGTAGGGTTAGATTAGATATAAGGAAGAAGGTTATTTACAATGAGGGTGGTTAAATGCTGAACAGGTTGCCCAGAGAGGTTGTGGATGCTCCATCCTTGGAAACATTCCAGGTAAGGCTGAAGGGGCTTTGATCAACCTGATCCAGTTGAAGATGTCCCTGCTCCCTGCAGGAGGGGTTGGACTAGAAGACTTTTGAAGGTCCCTATCAACCCAAACTATTTTGTGATTCTACGATCTTCATGTGCAAAAGTCTGCCATAAATAAAGGCACAGGGAGAAGGAGTTGTCCTTTCTCTGTACCTTGTCACCTCAGATGAAAAGTACAACTGGTTACTCATCTGACCTGTTTATTCTGCTGTGTACTGCAGCTGGCTGCAGGAGTGGGAACACAAAGCAGATCCTTACAATTTAATGCTGTTCCCAGGCTGCTAAAGATGAACATTCCTTCTGGGGGCTGTGGACAAAGGCAAGAAGATGCTGCTATGCCTCTCTCCTCTGAATACCTAAAGCCCTAAAATTTGAACATTTGGGAATTTGTATATATTCCTTATCTTAAACTATTGCTTAGCAACAGACTTTAGCCAAGGGCATGTTTGTGCAACTGTGAGGCATATCCCTATCTGCTAAGTGCAAAGCAATAAACACACCTTTCCAGATTATCTCTGCTCAGATCACGTATGTAGCAGATGATCAAACCGAGCAGAAGGGTATCTGCTGTGTAGGCTCTTGGCACTTTTGCAATGCTGATAAGGTGATCTCGACCTGGGTGAATCAAAGCCTTTTCACTGCAGGAAAGGTGNGGAAAAGCTCTGGCTCCTCCCCATTATTTGGTGGATTAAAGGCTGGACATGACCTGGCAATGTGCACTGGTAGTCCAGAAAGCCAGTTGTATCTTGGGCTGCATCAAAATAAATGTGGGTAGTAGGACAAGAGAGGTGATTCTGCTCCTCTGCTCTGCTCTGCTCTGGTGAGAGCCCACCTGGAGTGCTTGGAACCCCCAACACAAGAAAGATGTTGACCCAGCAGAACAAGTCCAGAGAAGGGCCACCAAGATGCTCAGAGGGGTGGAGCACCTCTCCTATGAAAACAGGCTGAGAGAGTTGGGGCTGTTCAGCCTGGAGAAGAGAAGGCTCCGGAGAGACCTTACAGCACCTTCCAGGGTACAAGAGAGCTGGGGGGACACTTTTTGCAAGGGCACGGAGTAATAGGACAAAGGGAATGGCTTTCAACTGAAAGAGAGGTAGGGTTAGATTAGATATAAGGAAGAAGGTTATTTACAATGAGGGTGGTTAAATGCTGAACAGGTTGCCCAGAGAGGTTGTGGATGCTCCATCCTTGGAAACATTCCAGGTAAGGCTGAAGGGGCTTTGATCAACCTGATCCAGTTGAAGATGTCCCTGCTCCCTGCAGGAGGGGTTGGACTAGAAGACTTTTGAAGGTCCCTATCAACCCAAACTATTTTGTGATTCTACGATCTTCATGTGCAAAAGTCTGCCATAAATAAAGGCACAGGGAGAAGGAGTTGTCCTTTCTCTGTACCTTGTCACCTCAGATGAAAAGTACAACTGGTTACTCATCTGACCTGTTTATTCTGCTGTGTACTGCAGCTGGCTGCAGGAGTGGGAACACAAAGCAGATCCTTACAATTTAATGCTGTTCCCAGGCTGCTAAAGATGAACATTCCTTCTGGGGGCTGTGGACAAAGGCAAGAAGATGCTGCTATGCCTCTCTCCTCTGAATACCTAAAGCCCTAAAATTTGAACATTTGGGAATTTGTATATATTCCTTATCTTAAACTATTGCTTAGCAACAGACTTTAGCCAAGGGCATGTTTGTGCAACTGTGAGGCATATCCCTATCTGCTAAGTGCAAAGCAATAAACACACCTTTCCAGATTATCTCTGCTCAGATCACGTATGTAGCAGATGATCAAACCGAGCAGAAGGGTATCTGCTGTGTAGGCTCTTGGCACTTTTGCAATGCTGATAAGGTGATCTCGACCTGGGTGAATCAAAGCCTTTTCACTGCAGGAAAGGTGTCTTTGCATACCAAGTAGGTTGCAGATGGAGGAGCACCCAGCAGGGTTCGGTGTGATGCAGTTCTGTGGCTGCTCCTCCCACGTGGAGAGGAGTGATGTGTTTGTCTAGAGAGCCTTAGGTGTTCCCCTGACACACTGCTACATGTGCACATACAGATGAACAGCCCTGTTTTGGAAAAAAACCCCACACAATCTTATGTACGATTTTAGATACCATCTTGGTATCTATCAACCCACTATTTTATCAAGCACTTAATAGAGCAAAGCTTAACCCCAGTATTGTACCTCAAACTGGGTTGCACCTGACAGTCCAAAGTTTTACTCCCCAGTTATCTCACAGAGGAATTTTTTCCCTTCCCATCACCAGGCTGTACTTTGCCACAGTGAGCCACAGTGCAGTGTAAGACACATCTGTATGATAAGATTCCCTTGGGCCTGGGAATACATGTGAAATACACACGGGCCCTTCCCTCCTCCTCGTACCCTTGAGCCCCAGCAGCTGGTGGCTGCTTTGCAGAAAGGTCCCCTGGAGAGCTCACGGCAGCTTTCTGCACCTGACAGAGCCTTTCCTTGGCTGTTAGAGAGATGAATTTCACTTCGTGTCTGGACTCCGGGGAGAAGAATCGCTTTCCTGCTTAGCGCAGGGGTAGGATGCATTGGATAAAGGGGGCGTAGCAGCTGTGAAAAACCCCGGATTGGTGGAAGGAGGCTGCAGCCCCTCCTGTCACTTGCTCTGTGGAAGCGTGGGTGCCCCTGCAGCGTATCCCAGCGCAGCCATACACACAGCTCTGTTCCCTTCTGCTGTGCACGCCCTGCTCCCTGTGCTCTGCTCCTTGCCTTGCCCTGCTCCCTGTGCTCTCTTCCTTGCCTTGCCCTGGTCCCTGTGCACAGCAGTGCAGCAGCGCCTG
Source organism: Hypocryptadius cinnamomeus (assembly GCA_013400635.1). NCBI lineage: Eukaryota > Metazoa > Chordata > Aves > Passeriformes > Zosteropidae > Hypocryptadius > Hypocryptadius cinnamomeus. The sequence continues at coordinate 22,337 of VYZP01072680.1, read as the reverse complement.
TGCCTCACAAAGGGGCAGTTTGAGAAGCAGAGGCAGGCTGTTTGCAGGTTCTCCCCCCAGCTGCACAGTAATTGCTGAACTGTGTTTTATGATGTTATAAGAGCTCACATTGTCACTCGGAGGGCTTGGGGAGGCAGAAGGCAGCCTTACATGATCCTTATCTCCGTTAGACACAGCCTATAACACCATCATTAAGGCAAAGGCCAGGCATACTGGTGCTCCAGCTGCTGCAGTGCTTCCTACTTCCAAAGGCACAATAAAACTCTTAACTGCTCACACAGAGATAGAGCAAAAGAAGAGAAGACCTTCAGACTGAAGGAAATACGAGGCACTTAACAGTGATCAGCAAACAGCAAGTTAAAGAAGTCCCTGTGGACAGACCTGTTGCAAAGAATATCAGGCAGTGTAATCTCAGTGCTGGCTTAAAACTGAGCAGTTTTAACTGAGCCAGTACACCAGACATGTGGCAGCTTTTGAGCTTTTAAACCAGGTTTTAACAATACATTTGAAACCCTTCATAATTCATAAGCATATGGAACAAAAGCTGCAGTCAGGTCTACATCATCTTAAGACAAGCTCACATTAATGGCCACACTGGCAAGAAGGAAATTGGTGCTCAGCGCTGGGATGTGCTGGACACCTACGTCTCACACTGGAGTCAAGACTTGTGCATCCTCCAGCTTCACGCAATTTCTCACCAGTTCAAAGGGGAAGTGGAAGAACACAGTGGAAAAAAAGAGGAGAAAGAACAGGAGCCCTGTAAGCTCTCACTCATTGTACCCTATGGCTCAGAAAAGCAGATTCAGTCAAGTTCCCAAAACTTTCCCTCTGTGCTGCTCAGTCTGTCAAGTCCAAGTACATGCCTGCTAGGGGCCATCAAGAAGGAGAGGTAGTCCTGTATCAGCAGCATCAAGCCACTTTTGTCTGGGCTCCACAAGCAGCAGGAGCACAGGGGTTTAAAATCCTTTCTGAAATTCTGACGACAAGAGGAAACACAGCTCTCCCATTATCCTCCTGCAGATAAATATTTGAAAGCAACTATAAAGAAAACTCAGCCATGCATCCCCTGCTACGTACCCGGCAGCCACGTCAGTACAATGGGAGCCACCTTCAGACAAACAGCAACACAAGGAGGTTCATTGTACCAAGCTCACAGGCATCAATCTCTATCAATTTCTACTCAGCACCATTTTAGAGGTATCTGTTTATTTTAAATCCATCAGAGGATGTATTTTCACTACACAGTGAGAATACCAGTATCACAGACCACGGGGGCTGTTTGCAGAGGGGAGATGAGGGAACAGCAGAACCACCTCACCCACTCGAAGGGGAACCCCAGGGTTACAGTAGCAGAAAACATAATTGGTGGCAACAAACCTGCAGATCAGGTTGCAGGTTTGAGTTATTCATCGGTCTTTTCCTTCCATTCAGGGAAGGAGAGGACAGTGTAACCGCTTCTCACAGACACTCATTAAATCAGGCAAGGCAGATCCTTTCACATGGAGGTAACCTGAGAGCAAAGGCCAGCCCTTAACCTGGCACAAGTCAAGAGCTGTCTTCAGCTGACAATAGCTGAAGTGTTGGTGGCAACACACAAGCACGTACACTTATTGACTTCTCCACCCTGGGGCAAGCAGGTTGGAGTGGGGAGGGGGCTTCAGAACTGGGATCTTAGGATCTTTCCTAGAGAACAAAGTCAAGGCCAAGGACACTTATCAGGAAGGACAGCAGCTCCCTGGGCCATTGAATGTGCCACCAAGCAGCAGCAGGGCTCTTGCTGGCTCTGCAGTGTTAACACCCTGCTGACCACAGGGGGACACACCTAATTAATAGCGCTGCAAACAGGGAAAGGACCAGGCTGTCTGCAGCATCCTCACTTAATTTACTTTTCTGGACTAGCATTTCTGAATGCCTCTTGAAAGATCTCCCAGGTTCTCCATGTACTAGAAGAGCAAAAGATCTTCCAGGCAGACGTGTCCTAACAGCAGCTGGCAGGTCTGGCAGTAAAGCAAGTCAAGAAACCTTTGCACTTCCTGACACTAAGGAGTGGCATGCAGTTTGTAGGCATAATCAGACTCTTCTGCATACACTTTGTCCCAGTCATTTACATAGAGCACAAAGGAATCTGTTACTTACAAGGACTGACAAAAAAGGTAGTCTGGGGCTGTCTCCCTATTACAAGTGCTCACAACACAGCAGATGGCTGCCTAAGCTGTCCTCTTCTTTTGGGAGCAAGTTTCTCCCAACATCCACAAGAGAAATGACCTTTAGAATTATTCCAATTTCAAGACAGTCCAAAGTCTGATTCAGGACTGGATTCACCCTGAACTAGATGTAAAGCCACAAGGACCTTTCTCTCAGTGTTTACAGCCTAAACAGATAATGCCTGGGCTTGCTGACAGAGAATGGAAATGCAATTTGTCCACAGATCAGCACCAGGGCACAGGGGGCTGAAATACAAGTTGCATTTCCTTAACACCAACACAGAACTGAAGGCAAGCTGGGCAGCACACAGACCCCAGCAGCAAGTCCCTTCCCTTGCCCCTTTAGGAACACCACACTGCAGAAGTAGGAAGCAGGGCACAGGCAGAAGTGGTTGATAATTGCTCAACCACACTACTGCCAGTGTCTAAAATGGCTCCCACGTGCTAAGTGCAGTGAGCCACTCTATTTTATCTCATAGCCTTTGCTAGTTACCCATTACCAGAGCCAATTACATGACTACAAATACTTCATGGGATGCAAAGGCATCCTTCATCCCAGGGACAAGAACAGATACTAGTCCCACCTCATGCTGGGGGGAAGTCTGCTCAGGATTGCCCCAACTCTTCTGAAGCCTTCCTGTAGCAAGAAATACCAGAAGATATTAAAGCTTTCTGCTTTGAAATGTCACAATGAAAATGATTTATGATGCTTGATAAGGGTGGCTCTCCCACCCCCGTATTTCTTCATTTGGCCTTGCTCTCTTTCGAGGCAGGTCACACCCGTCTGCCCCACCTTCCTTCTCCTCTGTCTTTCTGTATGGAAAAGCAATGACACACAACAGTATCTCTTTTCCATTGGGTGTATCAGGGGAACCCACCTCCTCTCCTGGCTAGGTGGAAAGCATCAAAAGCATCACACCAGCCAAGAGAAACTCCATGGGGAGGAAGATTTAGGGCAGCTGTGAGAGACAAATGAAATGAGGGGAAGTGTTTCTGTGTTGCTGTAACTTGTTCACAGAGGTTCCGTGTGCAGGGTGACAACTCCTGGCCATGCTCATCTTTCTGCTCCTGAGGAAGCACCACCCTCCAGATGGTGGCCTGAGCACATGGCACACCTCAGCATCCACGCTTCTTTTCTTTCCATTTCACCCAGAGTACCAGGGTGACCCTTTTCACTGCTACTGAGGGAACTGTGCCACCAGAGAAGGATGTGAAGCATCAGCTGAAACAAGAAGGGATTTTCCCTCTCCCAGCAGCTGGACACCTTCCTGGCACAGTACATCAGTACGGCACAGGTGCTGCTCACACCAGTCAGCAGATGAGGCAGTCACACATGGGGCACTGAAGCCACCTTGCAGATTCCACTGCCAAATTAAGAGCAGAATGTCTTTTAAAAGCAGTTCAGTGTTTCCTGAGTCTGAGCCATGGCACTGTGTAGAAAGCTTTTCCTGCCTGAGGATCACCAGGAACCACATAAATAAAACACCTTCAGGAAGGTTCTTGCTTGCTTTTGCTTGTCATTGGCAAACACATACCCTGTCTCACCAACCCCTCTCTGTTAATGCAAAGTTTTCCAACACTTTGCTCATCTTCCCATAAAGAAGAACTACATTGATGTACCATTTTGTAATTTCAAAAGCTTATTTCACAGTTTCCCTTGGCCATGTTCAACTTCACTTGCAGTATTAGGACCCAGTTATTTATTTTACTCACCTAAGCAGAAATCTAAAACTGCACCTACACTGGGACCATGGCATACTGCATCAGCTTATGAATAATGCATTCTGCATTTTTAGGACTACTTCAAGAAAATTATTTTAAAAAACCAAAAAACCAAGCAAATCAAATAAAGGTAAACTTTATATCTGTGAAGTGCTCAGTTTTTCAGGTCTTGGGAGAGAGGGTTCTTACACCTTGCAAGTTTGACCTCTCATTGGAAACAACTGTATGAATTAGAAGGCATTTCTGAACTATTTAAAAGCAGTGCATGGAAATAAAGGCCATTCCTGATTTAAAATGGCTGAACTGGTTTTTCTCTTGCCCACATGCATGAAACCAGTTTCAAAAGGAAACCATCTGGAAGAGTTCAGCTCAGTACATAAAGTTTCAGAAAGCTGTAAGCAATAGTAAGCGCCAGAGAAAGAGCAAAAATAGCATTAAAAACACTTTAGCAACCTTAACCAGCACAGAAAGCACCGCTCCCACCAGAGCCCTTGGCTCCAACAGACACATAACACACACGCAGGGCTCTCAGAACACAAGTATTCCCACTGAAGTCAAAACTTTAAATTATACATAGACTGAAGTACAATCCTAAAATCAGGCCAGAAAATAAAATGTGCAGAGTTTTCACCTTCTTCTATTGCCATCAATAAGTATATTACCTTAAATTTAGAGCCTTCTTTTCTGATTAACATTTACCTAATTGCAGTTTCTTGCAATTTCTTTTCAGGTTTATTTCTACTTGTTCTGCCGGAGGGCTGTTCAGGTTTTTTGGAAAAATTATTCAATTGCCTTTCCTCCCACACCCCTGAATATTTTTTCTTCCTCTGAGTTACATGGCCTACAATTCCCTCTTCATTTTCAGTTCCTCTGAGCCCCGTCTGGGGTTCCCCCAGGTGAGAAATTGTGTCTGGAGAGAGGTGGCATTGCCCTCCTCCTTTGCATTCCTGATGCTGTTTTGCAAGCTGATGAAGAGGACATGCTCCCAACCAGCCTGCAAGAGTTCATGCTGCTTGGGAAAGCACCTCGTGGGTGCACGGCTTCTAGGCCCTATTGTTGCCCACACAAATCAAAACCAAGAAATACCAGATAAAGGAGGGAATAATGAGCGGTCAACTTCCAGGGCTATTAGAAAAGGACTTCCTTTAAGAATGCTGTGTTGCAAAAGGGTCTGAAAGATCAAAATAAGAGCCCAGCCTCTCTTGTGCCATGTCTAGATCCATGACTAATGCCTTGAGTAGCCATTGTCATTTTGACCTCCAAAGCAGCCATCAGAGGCGAGAGGTCATATCCCTGCTGATGTGTAGGGAAGTCAAAATAACAAAAAGATGAAATTACTTGCCCGTGGTCTCCACAGCTCTTCAATCCCCACCGAGTGCACCGCTGAGCCACACTGCCTCCAACAAACAGAAAGTCCAGTAAAACATGTCCAGGAAGATCTCTGGATTTTGTTCATTGACGAGCACACACAATCCTGCTTTCAATTCACCGACTCGCGTTCTTAGAGGGAAGAATGGGCACCAACCTCTGCAAAAGGCTCAGTATGAGACACAGGCTGAGAGTGAACTCATTTTAAAAAGCAAGCAGCCCTTTGTTACCTCCTTAGTGGAACTAGTGAGGAACTAGCACACCAGGCCGTGGTGTGCTGTGTGCCAACGGGACTCAAGCCACTCCCTGAACATAAGCCAGTATGGGATTCCCGGGCTCTTGGCTAAGTCACTGCACCCAAACTCTTCCTTCAGTTACTTACCTTTTTAACCTTACTCCCTTTTACTTATTCCTCACTCCTGGCACTCAGTGGGTCGGGGATTTAATTATTTGGCATTACAAGGATTTCCAAGCCAGATCTGAGGTTGGAGGTATGGTTGGAGGTATGGTTGCCACAGCATCCATGCCATCCAAAGTATCAGGACCGACACGTTAATGAGTCTCTGAGAAAGTCCAGGATTGATCAGCAGGCAGCAGCAATTTAAACAAATTCCAGACTAAATTTTATCTTTCAACAAAGAAATAATTTTTCTCCCCACTAGATCTGCAACCAGTGAACCACTGAAGAGCTGTGCTGATGCAGAGGGAGTCTGCAGTGAAATTCAATGTGAAATAATCATAAACCATCTCATTGGTATTATTGAAGCTGAAAAGTAATGCAAGTTAGCAAGCACAAACAAATTACACTGGGTTTCTTTTTAAACTTTTTGGCTCTAAATGCGCAAAGTTTTACATATAACACTTCTATAAAGATATAGGCATCTAAGGATTTTTCATGTTATTTTGAATTTTATAGGATTGTAAAGCAGTATGTAATTGGAATAGGACATTGAAATAAGATAATTATCTCCTGCTGCTTCAGAAATAAGGCATTAAAAAGAGCTGTGTATATATTTCCTTCTCCAAGGAAGAAATAAATGTACTCTGACGATTCTTGTTTCTGGAGAAAGAATCATTGGGTTGTGACTTGCAGTTTTCTAAATACATTCCTCAAAGGAAGGGCTATGTAGAGGAGTGGAAGGAGTACAGCACATGCTACTTGGTCCCAGGGCTATCTTGAGTATCCAGACACTGGTGATAAGTCACAGCTGAAAAGAAAGTCTTGGTTGTGCTCATCCTTGGCTAAGCTGAAAATGGTCTCATCCTTGTTCATGTTTCCTTCTCACAGCTGGCTAAGTAGACTAAGCCCATAGTCACTGAGATCTGGATATACATGCAGATCCATCTCTGGAGGTATATGCCTATGGTCATCATGTTCATCAAGTTGTTTGTTCAGACACTTCACAAAGAAGTTACATCAGACACGTGATGAGGACTTCAAAGTAGAGGAAATAGAGATCTTTTTTCTCCAAGTCCAGGCAGACAAGAGTGACAGATTACAGGACTCACAAGTACCAACCAGGTCATATACTATTCCACCATTCTATTGAGGGATTCTTCATCCACTAAAAGCAGTAAATACTCTCCTGGCAGACAGAAATGTCAAGGTATCACTTCAAGATGTTGTGCTACTTATAAACCTAAGTCAGCAAGAATCTTCACACAAGAAGCAGAGGTTAATGCCCTCTTGGCTTTTGCAGTTTATGATGAGTGTCATTTGCCTTTTTGTCTCTCATATGTTTGAGTTTTATCACTTCCCCAGCACTCTAGTTATGTGTCTTTCCCAATGCAGTGATAGACCTGGAAGACGAGTGATTGTTTCTTTTGACTGATACAGTATCAGCGTAAAACCCAAAGCAGTGTTCTCAGACACATTTTAGAAGGCTATTATCCCCACTTTGGAGGAGACAAAGCTGAATGTAGCTGTTAAGCAATATGCTCACCTTTATGCATTTTGCCAAGAGGAAGAACACAACCATTATTCAAACTGATGAGCACATGTCCTGCCTTCTGTGTTCTGCTGTCAGCTGACCTTGGCAAAATGTAGTGACATTTTCTCACGTGTGATTTTGCTTTTTACTCTTCTGTTGGTTTTTGTTGTTTTGGTTTTTTTTATCTCTCACCACCATAATTGTTTACTTGAAGTGTTAGGTCTTAATTACAGTAAACATTTTTCCATTTCTGTACAGATGGGAAATGCACTGGAATAGAACTGGATGGTTTAAGTTCATCATCTGTTCATCTCTTGATAGAGATCAATATAGATTAGAGGTAAGTCTCTTTATCCATATTCATTTTCAAAACCCAAAATTATATGCAACAGATTTATAATTAAGCAGAAGTGATGATGTTTTTGTACAGCTTACTTAAATGGATTTGCCATGATGCATTAGAGTAGAGGCTATAAAGCCCCACCAGATGTTGTATTTCCCCCCCGCCCCCGCTCTGTGTTGCAATTTGCGTGAGAGTCCTACATTGTAAATAAAACTTGAGGTCAAAATTTTCTAACCTGAGGATCTGTTCTAAAACCGTGCTGACTACCCAGATAAGATGTCTTCATTTACAAAGGGGATGAACAACCCCCAGCTAGGAGTAAAATCTGAATTAAACTCAGGGACTTATATACCTGAACACCACGGCAGCTTTGTTTTGCTTGCTGAACAAAGCTTGCTGAACAAAGTTTTTTTGTGAAGCAGCTGCCTTTTAGCCCAGACATTTACATTTCTGTCACAAATAAAACCAGCTGAGTCACAACTCTGTGAGGCCAATTTTACAAGTGAACTGCAGCAGGGATCCTGCCCCAAGTGTTGCTCTGCCCCATCAATGCCAGCCCTCCCAGGAGGAACACACAGCCCCCTCGCTGTCCAGGGGACAGTCAGCTATGCAAAGCTTGGCACCTCTGCACATCAGCAAAGTGATTGCAAGATTTGCTTCCTGCATTGATAGATTTGAAGCAGGGATTGGAACTCACACCGACTTGTGGAAACACTTGGTTGAAAGTAGGATTCAGCCTGAGACACAAAAATGACAGATTACATAAAAGTGAATACAAAGCACCTGAGACTCGAAGAGATAAAAGAGAACCTCGAGTTCCAGACTGGTACCAGCATGGCTGGCAAGCATTTCACCCTGTTCACCTAGTGAGGACATGAGAGGACACTGGGCCCATGATTCTCATCTCTCAGTTGGCAGAGCTGAGCAGAGAGAGACCTTGCAGGTGAGGTCTTGTCCTCACCACACGCAGGGCGGGTTTTACCACTGGCTTTGGTAGAGCCAGGCTTTCACAACACTCTGTGCTCCGCTCACAGTGAAGTCACTGGGGTTATTCATGTGGCACAGATACTGGCACAGATACTAGGTGCCCTCACGTTATGCAAAAGGGTAGGCTTGAGCAAGGAGCTATTAAAATCAACATTACACAACAGCTTCCACAGGGAGTTCCTTTTCTCCAATTATTAGCCATGGTGATGAAGTGTGGTGGGTGACTCACAGACCTTACGTTGCCCATCGGCAACAGAAGACTTTTGGTGTTTGATAAATGCCTTTAAAGTGTATTCTTTACCATATGTAGCTCACAATATTTTGAGCACCAGTAGCTGTGATGTGAATCATGATGCACTCGAAGTTTGTTGCTGCTTTGATTTTTGAAACAAACAGCATGCATAATAGCACTTGGAAAGCACAAGATCACCCCAATCAAGCAATGAAGAATAAGCAGTGATGCTGATGAGGAACATTCACTTCACACAGTGTTTTCTAGCAGCCTGGCTTCACAATGTGCTACACATCCTGCAAGCTGTCGTTGCAGCTCAGACAATGAGCATGTAACCAAGGAAAAACATCCTGCAGTGTATATGCCAAATTGTCAGTTCCTAGAGTAAAAAGAGACAGTTATTTCTCAGTTCAGGGGTCTTTCCCATTTCCAAAGAGCTCTTTAAAAAGCTGTCTTGATTTTTGAGTCCTCCATACTATTTATATATTTATATACAGATATATTTCTATTTTCATTGATGTAAGCACTTTTAAGGAAAGCAATGTACAAGGAAGAAACTTCTTATGAATACTGGTTTCAAAGTAAGTGAGTATTTTGAAGAAACACCAGAAAAAAAATTTGCCTAAAAACATCATTAGCACTTGCAGGCAACTAATTTTTTTTTTAAACCCTGCCCTTTAGTCTCTTGGATTGATCAATGGAACATTTCTTGTTGTGAATAACTCAATGCCATGAAACAGTATTCCAATCACAGTTGATTATAAATTAACACTCATTTTAACTGATGCAGATAATCGTGTCAATGTCACAGCAAATACATTATCAAACATTACATATGGATGCTGTAATATAAACAAGAAGTTGAGAACTTCATTATCTTTCAGTGCATCACTACCAATTCCTAAATTTCTCATAATTGTTTAGACTGCAGTCAGATTTCACAGAATAATTTGCTACTTATAAACAGTAGATGCAACTCTTTTCTTAGGTACAATTAGCAACAAAAAGGAGGAAGATTTCCTTTTGCTCAGGGCATTGAAAAAGAAAATGTCTTCCCTGAATTGCCATGATAGGCCATACTTCCCTCCTAACAGGCAAAGAGGGGAGGGAAAAGAACCAACAGAACAGTGCTAAATAAGCTCATTTTTAAAATATAGAATGAAAGGAAAACACAGCTGCTGACAGCGCTGCAGGGAACAACCCTTTGCCTCAGTTTCCCCTGCTTGGTGTTGTGAATGCCTGGTAGGGATATAACCCCTTTTTATATTACTTTCTTGCTTTTCCCTCTCCAGGGAGTTACACTCACATTTTGTGAGTTAACACAGTCCCAGACTAAGGCAGCACATCCTGATTCCTTCTTTTCCAGTCCTCAGAGCAAACACTGCCTGTCACCTTTTTTACCATGGTCCTCCTGCCTTTGTTCTCTGGACAGCTCGAGCTGCTGCAGGGCTCAGCCAGGGTTTTCTGCTCCTTTATCTAGAGCTTTTTAACCAGAGGACTTTAGGTGTGCAAATGAGAGCTGCACTTTCCAGAGCAGAGCTGCAAACAGAGATTTCATTCCTGAGATACTCTGATCCCCCTCTTCATTCACAGAAATAACTGCAAGGTTTAAAATAAATGTAGACTCATCCTATTGAGCTAAAGTGCTTTGGTATATATAACAAGATCCTGGCCTCACTTTTNTTTTTATATAAAAAATTGTCTCGCCCTTTTTTTTTTTTTTTTTTTTTTTTTTTTTTTTTTTTTTTTTTTTTTTGTCAGTGACACATTAAAGGCTTATTTCTGATTAGATTATACTTGATAGACAGTGGTATAAAACTCTCATGTTATTTTAGCAACTCCTGTCATCTCAGGGTTAGAGGAGAACTAACAGGAACATTATTTAGGGAAGTTCCTCTTAATATGAAACTGAACTCCTATCCATATCACTTGTTTGTAGACATTGACAGCAAACTACACCATAACTCAAGCTTTCCTCTACATATTCTTACCTCATTTTAAGCCCAAATTTGAAATTGTTTCAATTGGAGCAATCAAAAGCAATCCAGAAAAGGCATTCCTAGCTATATTTGGAAGTTGATCTCTGCCATTAAGAAAATACATAGCAACTATGTGAAGAGGAAAAGCACACTAAAATAGCCTTAGCATATTATGCAATACATTTTCTTTGTATTTATATGTTTCTTTCTAATGGCTATGCTATTTTTTTTTACTGGAAAATGAGCTGAAGCTTACATTTTTGAACAGATAATTCAATCCTCAACCCCATTCCAAACCAAACCCAAATAATAATTTTATAGCCACAGAAGATGTAGGTAATGCTGGTCAGTTATTACAGTCATGTCTGCTTTTCCAGAAGTTTCAGTTATTAGTCCCATCTTGAATGAAAACATACATTTCATTGAATATGAGCAGATTTTTGAATACTCATCTGAAAAAACCCCCAACAACTTCCACCAGCCAATTCTGAATGACAATCTTCCATAAAAAGATTTTTTATTTCTGTCTCCAGAAAAAACCCCACAACTTGGTCTTTAACAGCTGAGGTCCATCCTGAGCCTGTTCATAACCATTAGGTAGGGCAATGTATATTTATTCATTCTCCCTGCTCCCCTTATTTTTTCATTGTCAGGTTTAGTCAGGCATAAAAATGAAGCTTTTGTGCAGTCACAACGTCTTGTGATTTTTCATGTAGCACTTAATTTTGTTTGTCTGCAGAAAATGATTGTTAAGTTAGGGTTTGCTCAGATAACAGGACATTTCACTCAGCCATCACATTTTGACATTTGATAAGTAATTAACTAAAGGAAAGAACAGCTGTTAAGAAAATGCTTAGTGACAGCATGTAGATGATTTAAGGCCAATTCATGAACCACATAAGTCCCATTTAAATACAAAATGTCATGAGACGCACAGTAAAAAATCTGCATGATGTCTTTCCTTTGCAGTCTAACAAAGAATTAGCCTTCATCATCCTGAATAAATGAATGTGCCATCAAATACTCCTGTCATCTAGGATGGGAAGCTTAGAATCCTGTATTCTAAAGATCAACCTTATGACAAATAGTAAACAAAAAATACAGTAAGTAATTATAAAAGAAGGAAGCTTACTAACCAGTAAACTTCAGCAGAATTTAACCTAGGTTTTGTGCCATAATTTTTGTCATGTTGGTCAGCTAGAATAAAAGATCAGATAGATCAAAGTTGGCATGTTTGAAATAAAAGTGGGTAGGATGCCAAGTATAATCCAATGGACAAGACAGAGAAGAGGATAAAAGAATGAGCAACAAGAGAAAAGCATGACAGAGGTTGCAGATGACTAAAGAAAGCAGGTTTATGAATGAAAAGAATTCTGGAAAGTCAGCTGTCCAAAACAGACCACAGTTTTGGCAGATCTCACATCCACCATTACCATTACTTGCATGGCATATAAACCACACTGATACTGATTCAGTGACCATTTAATGACTACTCATAAAAGCAGATTATTAGTTGCCGTAATATAGATGGGAAATAGAGAATTTTGCTTGTCTAACGATACCTTCTTGAGGCTCTCCTTACGTGGACCTTAGCCACGACACTTAGAATGATATTAATAGATTTCTCTTGGCTCTTGAAGCATTTTGACCTTAGATGGCTGTGGAAGTAGGTAGAGTATGTGCCAGACTACAAGCTAGTGAGCATCTGTTGCACCCTGCCATTACAAATACTGCTGTTCTCATTCTACAGCTGCTTCATTGATGGGTTTCTGGGACAAGGGTTTGACTGCTGCTGGTTAGTAATAGGTATTGTGTGTGCTTCAAAAGAAAAGTAAGAAAGAAGGTACAAGAACCTTAATACCACACCCAATAGCCACCAACTGCAACCGGCTTGCAGCAGCCTCCCAGAGAAGTGGCAAGGTTCTCTAACACTCACAGAGACTTTTCTATATGCATTTGGCACATTCAAATATACTGGTCCCCTGAGGGAGACAGGAACAAATCCTTTTAGAGGATGTTTTTATGACACATGGGAATGGTTTGTAAATTATACGTCTTCTCCTTCATCGAAGAAAAGGCCAAATGGTCAGGCAAGGTCAAGGGGGAGATTACTTTCGGCTGTTGGAACAAGGAAGAGTAAGGTTTCCTGCTAAACTCAAGTTTCTGGTGTGCTGGGGAAAGCAAGCAGCAGAGCTACTGAGGGAAGACAGCCATGGACATAATCCACAGGCCACGATGCCACTCAAGCGGTGAAACAAACACTGCAGTGACCAAGCACTGCGAAAACAGGTTTCAGAGGCTTGCAGAAAGGGGCTGGAGTGCTTGAGGCAGAAGCCTGACAAGCATGACAGTCGTAGCTGAATGCCCGAGCTCCAGGCTGTCCCTGCTGCATGGTGGCAGCCTGAGCCGCTGGGGCAGCACCGACCTGACCCTCAGCAGCGGCTGCAGGGCTGGCCCGAGACTACATGTCAGCTTCAGAGACCTGGTTATGTTTTCAGTCATGAGCAGGAGGGAAGGGGAAAAGCATAATCTGACTGATTTGTGGAGGCACATGATCCTTCTCACTGAGCTAAACCAAAGAGTGCTGAGACTTTCTTGAGTAAGAGCTAACAAAAGATTGGGCCCTTAATTTGTAAGTCCAGCAAATTTGACTTGGGGATGATTAAGTAAAAGTGATCGGTGAGAAAGGTCCTTTCTGACACAGGACCCCAGAAAGAAATCCCGGGAGCCCTTAATCCTGAGTCACAGACCCTTGGGATCATGACTGTTAAAAGACTGTTTTGGAGGGAGGGGTTAATTAAAAGAATATTGAAATGTTGAAGTGACAAAGAAAAATTCTTACATGTGGAGCAGCTGACATTTAGCAATAGACCTGAGATTGCTACTAGCACAGAGCTTTCTCCTCACAGTTAATACCAGGATAAAGAAAACATCTGGAAAGTAGGACTTGTGTATATTCTGCTATGTTTACAATTCAGAATTAATACAGAACACAGAGTCATTGCTTTTACAAAATCCTTTTACTGACCGTAACTGCATTTTAAGCCATTCCCAGGATGTTGATATGCATTTATGAAATTGAAAAGCTAGCCCCCACACACAGGGGCACTGCACTAGTGCATCAGTTTGTGTCATTACGGTGATGATGATGAAATTTAGAAGGGGAGCAGTTGCTTATGAGATTACTTAGGGTACACGATGAAAAACCTCAGCACAGATGCCATTTATGACTAGTTGTTAGCTTGAGGTCAGACGAGAACATTTCTGGCACAAAACATCTACACAGCAAAATAAACACAAAGCGTAAATGTGTTCTCCAAATCAGCAGCCAAGCAGCTCTAGTATGTCCATAAAGCACTTCAGATTCTGGCTGAAATTCCAAGGCTACAAGTACAACATTAGAAGTGTTAGAGATAGTTTGCTGCAAATTATTGTATAATAGCAGTATCTGTAACTCAGTTAGGAAGTCGCTGTTTACTCAGAACAGCTCTCCTACCAAAATAGGTTACCTGGCATGGAGCAGTTAATGAGATCCTAAAGGATTTTCAAATAAAAGGTTAGTTTTTACTTAAATGAGAGCATCGGTCCCATGATAATTGGTATTAATACAATCCTTTGCTATACTTTCAAACACTGAGGAACTGTAGTGATGCTTATTTAATTTCTTAAAAATACTATTTTATCTAGAATTATAAATATGGCAAGGCATAGATAACTCACTATAAAAAAACCCCTTTCCTCATTTTCATCAGATACCTAGAAATTAGTGACACCTTAAGATTGTTGATCAGCAAACAGATTTAGCCCAAAAAGGTAAAAGGGCTCTCTGTCTACTGTAAGAAATTCAGCCAAGACCATGGCTAAGTTAGGTATGGCAGGCACAAGGCAGAATGTATACAAGCATTATCACTGCTGATTCTGGTCAAAAAAAGTAAATTAGCAGCTGTAATAAATTGTGCATGCTTCTGTTGTAATAATTGTGTATATGTTTTCCCAGAGTCATTCCCAAGTACATGGAACCTCGCAGGATGCATGTGTTAATAAATATCCTGCTTATAAATTGTAAGAGGGATGTCATTAGCTATAGCTGCAGTTCACCCTGTCTTGTAACTGTAAACTTCTCCTAATTAAAGATGACAGATCCTCAGACCTCATAAAAAACCTTGGAAGGAGCACATTGTCCTTGAGACATACCTAGCTATGCCAAGCTTGAGGAGGTCCCAAAAATGCAAAAAGGCTTGTTGAGGGAAGCAACACCCACATTTTCATATTTCAGCTGACATCCAGCTGAGTGCTCTCAGCAGTGTTGTTTTCACTTTTTTGTTGTGCTGGGGGAAGAGCAATCTGCCAGGGCTCAGCCTACTCACAGCCTTCTCTCTGCCAAGTCTGTTCCACAGGGAATATGTGGGCAGGGGAGCAGGGCTGCAGTCCAGCCAATCCCTTACGTGCCCCTGTCCTCAACAAGCGGCTGCACAGAGGGCACTGTTCCACAGACACACCATAATAAGTATCAGGGCTTGGTTCGCATCAGACCGTATCGATTTTTGAAGCGCAGTAAGTCTTTTCAGCTTCAGAGCAAAGACTGCCACTGTGGGCTACCTGGAGTTAATTAGGAGAAAATGTCCAGTTAATTTTGAATTTCACTTGCTCCAAGAATTATCGCCTTCCTTTATTTCAAGCAGCCAGCCGGAATCACTTGCTGCTAAACTGATGGTTTTCCTTTTATGGTTTACAGATTTTGTGGCTAATTGTGAAGAAAACCATTTTTGGAATGCCTGGGCAGTACAAGTGTGAATCACAGCAGCAAGCCATTGCTTCTGTCTTCCAGCATGTATCATGGAACTATTTTCTTCCATCCCTTTTGTAGTACAGTACATTCTACATTATGAATCATTTTCATGTAAAAATAGAAACAAGTGATGACTATGTTCACTTCACAACAAAGAAGAAAGGACTGGCATCCCATAATTAAATTACCAGATTTAGTGGCATTGTAACCAATTGCTGCACACATGGCCTTGAGTGTCAGCTGTAGAGAGGTTAATAGACCCCTAACACATGTTTCCTAACAAAATATGATTTTTTAAAAAGTCAAATTCTGGTCCTTGGGGAAGATCCAAAGTAACACATTGACATTTAGTGCCATTTTGGATGTTGTAACACTGATAATGCCATACCTAAAAGCAAAATGAAATGCTGCTGTTCACGACACTGAGCTATGTGCCCATCATCCCTATGAAGGGAATGAGGGGAACAAAGCACCTGGGAATTGGATGTACAGTCTACAGCGTTCGGGGGCGTGGGAGGTGAGATGCTTCATTCAGGCACTTTGTTCATCTCTTCCATCAATCCTGCCTCCTGAGCTGTGCCTCCCAGACATGAGCTACTTGGAGCCAGGAGCATAGTTCTCAGGAGTGAAGTGCCAAACCTGACCTAGTAATCCTGCTGGGAGGCTGGGAATATTAACTCATGCTTATTGCCCTCCTAACATGGCTGCTTGGGTTCTCTCCAGTCTGCAGCACGCACCTGCCTGGAATGTGGGCAGAGAAAGCCTAATCCTTCCTGCAGAAGATCATGTAGGGATTCCCTTAGGTGCCTAGCTCGGCCTGCAATAGATGTCCATTTTGTGGAGCATAGTAATGACTGGAGATGTTGCAGCTGCTCAGCATGGCTCATCATCTAGTTCTGCTGGAAGAAGAGACTGCAGCCACACTTGCATTTTCAATCTAGCAAATTCAGTCAGGTAAACTGAAGACACCAGCTTTTAAATCCCAGTCTCTCTGTCTGAAGTGATTGCCCCTTCTGTAATACTCCAGTGGTATGGTAACTTGAGCATTCTTCAGTGAGAATACATCAAGCTGCAGGTTTGGGGGCCCATTATTTTTTTGCTTTTTTTCTTTACTGGGAGGAGTGTGACTAGAGGGCTATTCAGTGGGGCGCCAAACCCACAGATGGGAGTTATAGTTACACAGTTGATATTGCCTGTGCAGTGATAGTTGACAATTTAATAAACAAACATACACAATATATTGGATGGAGTAGTAAAATGGAGCTGCAGTGGCCTTGAGCTTGATCCCTTGCAATATATCAGGAATTGTATTACAGAGGCCAGAGAAGTCACGCTACTACTGAAGTGATTAGAGTTGGCCTCAATACTGAAAGGGCTGAAGGCATTTTAATTTTATGGAATTGTAATTTAAGCAAGAAGGAAATTTTACAGATTTTTTTTTTCTGCCACATGGACATGATATGCATACAATGCACTCACTCCTGTTTTCAGCAGCAGAAATATTCATCCTTTGGGCTCATCTATAATCTGAATTCATCTTAGCCACACCGCCAAAACACACCTCCTTGTAAATCTGGCAGATACTCTTAGTTCTTTTAAACCCTTAGAAGGGAAGAAATAAAACACTGTTTATCTTGTCTGTTTTTTAGAGGATGGTTAACATATATTGCTTTTCCATATGCACACCAGAAACAACCTTCAAGGCTGAATAATCACAAAACGAAACACTAAAGTGTTTTAGTAGCCATCTGAAGATATTTTGGCTGTAAATCCTATAAACATGAGCTGATGAGTTGCCCTTTTTTTTGGCAGTCATCTCATTGCAATTAAAAAGACAATTCCTGCAATACAGGAATTCTTTGCAAGCTGTGCTTAAAAGACCAATGCCCTGGTGTGCCACAGAGCACAAAAGCCACAGGTCTAGGTCATGAGGGTAACAGGACCTCCCACATCAGCTGAAATGAAGTTGCTATTGATTCTCAGGGTATTACTAGATGAACTTATCACACCTTTTTGCAACAATTTAAGGAGTTACCAACACCATATTTGTGGTTGCCATGTTCACAGTGATGTCAAGAGAACATACTCAGTGCCTCAACAGCTTCGGTGTCAAGTCTGTTGGCTTAGGTAAAATTTCACTTCACCTGCAGTTTAAAGCAAGAAGCAGACTGTGGCAGTAAAGCAGCTGGGGTGGGGCACACCTTCTCTCCTGCTTGTTTTGCTGTGGAAAGGGACAACATCCAAGACTGTCAGTAAGTGGAGGACATAACTCCATAGGCCACCACAGAGCCATTCACTGGATCTCATATAGCAGTGCCTCTAGTCTCTGACAAGTTTGAGTTTATTTAAATAAGGCAGCCCCTCATAGCTCTCCAGATTGCCAGCTCAGCTAGTGCTATGCTGATCTGAATTACTTCTCATGTGCTCAGGTCACACACAGTGCTCCTATGCCTCAGCAAATGCACGGCAATTTATGTACATGTTTTGCATTTCAGATGGCCATGAATATTTTATTAGTGGAAATATTCATTTGCATAGTACTTACTGAAGTAAATTTTTGAGGTCCTTGGGACTGCAGAAAAAAACAAACCGCCTGGACTGAAAAAGAAGCAATTATGGTAAGTTAAGACACTGTTGGCACGGTTTCTGTTTTATCAATAATGTCTACCAGTTTTTGCTTTGAAATAACTGGCTGTCATTATGAGTACACTCAGGCAGTGTAGCCAAATTTACTGTAAAATTAAAGACCCATGTACATGACAGGGCAGAAACAAGCCAGAGTGTTTTTCTTCAAAATGGTTGGATTTTAGATAGCTCTTGTCTGAAAAGATCTGTATGCACAGCGATATCTACCAGGGCTGTGTGTCTGCAGAAGCCTTATTTTCCAGATGCTGAGTGAGGACAGGCTCTAAAGTAAATTAGTATTTATGTCCCAGTTCAGCAAAGTTCATGCTTGATTTTTAGCATACGCTTCACCTCTTACTCAAGTTAATCACACACTTAATTGCTTTATTAAATGGGGGTGAAATGAAGCATATCCTTGAGAACATACTGTATCAGGACCTACCCCACAGATGGTCAAGACTGAGGGCCTGTGCTAGATACTACTGAAAAATCAAAAGGAGATTTCAGTGGCCTTTAGTTGAAGCACACAAATGGGAGTCACAGGCGTGCTGCAATGTTGGAATACATAAATCAGTTTTCTTATCACATAATTTTCATCTGATTTACTTGCATGCAAACCTGGGAGCTGGAAGAGAGCTGAGGGTTTAATGCCCTGATATACTGTTAATATCTTGGAAGCAAAAGTCAGCAGAGACAGCATGATGACAGGATCATCAAGCTATCATACTTCCCAGACTTCCACATGACAGAGAACAACAATATGGTGGAACTGAAGGTAGAAACTGACTCATGGGTATGGCCCATCCTCTTGCATAGGTATCTTTCAGGGTTCTGTTCTTGCTTAAGCACAGCTCCCCATAAAGCTAAGGCTCCACTGATTTTCTAAAGCACTTTTTATAATTAAGTAATTGCACAAAACTGCTCTGCTATAACAGAGAATGTTTTGGGGGAAAAAAAACAGCTTTAAGATAAAAAATGAGACTTATGTCTTTAAACAAAAATAGAAGAATTATAAATGGCAAATAGCCAAAAACCTCTTTGGTAAGTTAATTCAAATTGAGCTGAGAATGTTGGATTTATTGCTGTGGGTAGCTTGACTGAGTGGCTTAAAATTCATACGCCACTTTTGTTTTCGTCTCCACATTACTGAGATTGCTGCGCTGTGCCAAACAAGTAAGCCTGGAAAAGAATTTCCTTGCTAGGATCTACTTTGGGGCTGCAAATTAGTAGAGGAGATAAACCCTCCCCCTGTTGAGTGAATTAGAATATACACATATCATGAGCAACAGTAAGGATGTGAAATGGAGCTGTTTTCTGCATGGCCACAGGTTCATGTAGGCTGTATTCAGTAGTCTTCTGTAGGTGCCCTGAACAGTCTTCTAAGCTTCACTGAGGAGATAAATAAAATCTCTGTTCAAGAGGTGAAAAGCTTTTTTGCTGGGTACCTGTCACACTAGACAGTCTCCTGTTCCCTAGGCTGTCTCAAGCACAGAGATTCAGGACAAAGAGTATTGCCCACAGGGATAGACAACTTCCGAACAGTGGAGTTAAAATGAAGTCATCTCACAAGACTGACTGTGGACCCAAAAAGGTCAGAATAGTTGGAGTTCATCAAACAGTTAAACATACCAGCTCTATATTTTGAATAGAAAATAAGACCAAGAGGAGGGAGGAGCAGCAGTGCCTGTGATTTTCACAAAAACTCAAAAAGTAAATAAATATATTTATTTGGAGACTTCTTGCATCCACAAAAGGGAGACTGGTGGTAAGAACTGAAGAAATAGGACCAATATGAAAAAAAATCTGTACCTTTAACTACAACACTTAAATGTCTCCCTGGGGGAATTAAAAAAACCCCAACCAACCTACTTCTGTACATGAAAATTGTGAAAACATGAAAGCAAAATATTCTGAGGAACATATTTTAAATCTCAGATGGTATCCTCCACTTGAGTTGGGCCTTTTTTCCTCAAAGGGGAAAGGCAGCTTTTAACTTGCCAATCATCCCAAAGGGCAAAATTTCATTGCTGATCTAGTTCAACTCTAGCAGACATTACAGGTCATATTTAGCTAAAAAATAACAATTCCTAGAACCTCTACCCACTTACACTCTGAAAGTGAGCCACATCTACTGTTTCTCATATATGCATAAATCCTTAACCTTGTCTTTACAAGATAAGGTACTGGGATTTCTTCAGGGTGCTTTTAAACCAGTATGTTGCTAACATGGTCCCTGTCATACCTCCAGAAATAGGAAGAAAGCACACAGAAGCACTTAGTAGCAAGATGCAGATTCGTGGTTTATAGATAGATGGACAACCTTCCTCTGCCTTCTCCTTTGAAACTGTGTGTGGGCTTCACTTGTTGAGTTGGGCTTCTTGCAGGCAATGTCACACAGCATAACTACTGTTAGCATTGGCTGATGGAGCAGGTAAGTTGAGTTTCTTGTGCAGTTTATTCTCTAAAGGCAGATCAGAAATGGAAACTGTTTGTCTTTATTTTAATTAGTGAAAAGCTGATGAAAGCACAAACCAATATGGCATTCTAATTGTTTCATCAGTGAAATTATAAATAGATTCTTACAAAAATTATTGAAATAGCAAAACAATCCAGAGCTATGAAAAGCTAAGACAAGCCTCTTGCCTGAACGGGCTAGAGTATTCTTCAGTTGTACTAGATCGGAAGTGAAATTTTGCCCTTTGGGATGATTGGCAAGTTAGAATCTGCCTTTCCCCTTTGAAGAAAACAGGTCCAATTGAAGCAGAGGATACCATTTACATGACTCCTTTCATCCTACTAAGCAAACAGTGAATGGATGTAACTATCAGCATTTTTGGTGAAAACAGGCTGCTTTGGCTAGGTGCAAAGAGAGGGCTGAAGACATAAACATACACATCTGAATAGGGGATGCATTTTCCCCATGCTTTTGATAGAAGATGCAATTGCATCAGATGTTCTCTGAAAACTGCCAGCTTGCTTAAGAATGTTCAGCATATTACATCAATAACTGCTTGCCTACACTTCACAGACGGAATGCAAGGAGGTACTTTTCTCTCAAATGCAGATGAGAAATAAGGTCTCAGGTTTGATAATACTTCCAATCTGCTTCACAAGCAAATGACTGATTTTCATTATTTTTCAACTGCTAACATGGAAGCAGACTTATCTTTAGATAGAGGCAGCCAAGAAAGCAAGGACAATGTGTATGAACCCCTTTTCCTGTTTTCCCCAATTTCATTGCTTGTGTAATGAAGATTACTTTTTAAGGAGAGAAAAAGAGCAAAAGCATTTTATACGTCTCTTCAGTAGCCAAAATGAATTTATCAGAATCTTGGCAATAACACCCATGTTCAAGTGTAATTTATGCCAGATAAATGATGAATCTATATCATGGCAATTTAGGGACCTCCAGCTTGGACCACATGAAGATTCCTTCAGGGTATGTGGAGATGGGTCTCCTTAGCTAATGCTTCCTTGGGGAAAGGCAGAACGCAGGCAAATTCAAGGGAAAGCAAAAGCTGACAGAAGAGATTACTTTGTAGCATTCCTTCCAAGGCCCAGCAAAGAACCACGAAAGCATTTTAAAGGTTTTAGGGAAGCTACTGCCTGCAGAAACCCCCACAGCATCAATCCAGTTGTGCTGCTATGCTGGAAGGGGATGGAAAAGCTAGCAGAGAGGCGTAACTTCCCTTCATGATTAGCCTGGGCATCACAGTCCATTTCAAAAATGAGGGAACTTGTCCTGCTGGTAGAATAATGAATCATTAAAACGACAAGAAGAATTGCTAAAGTACTTCTTTGCTCTT
>VYZP01072679.1:8469-20707 GCA_013400635.1 Hypocryptadius cinnamomeus | reverse complement strand
TGGCACCCACAGGGGCAGGGAATGCTGCATTGGCA
Source organism: Hypocryptadius cinnamomeus (assembly GCA_013400635.1). Classification (NCBI taxonomy): domain Eukaryota; kingdom Metazoa; phylum Chordata; class Aves; order Passeriformes; family Zosteropidae; genus Hypocryptadius; species Hypocryptadius cinnamomeus. The sequence goes on along the minus strand of VYZP01072679.1, from coordinate 20,672 downwards.
CCCACAGGGGCAGGGAATGCTGCATTGGTACCCAAATGGGCAGGGAATGCTGCATTGGTACCCAGATGGACAGGGAATGCTCCATTGGTACCCAAATGGGCAGGGAATGCTCCATTGGTACCCACAGGGGCAGGGAATGCTCCATTGGTACCCACAGGGGCAGGGAATGTCACTCCCAGAGTGAGAGAGGCTCTGTGCAGCCCCTGAGGCGTTTCTGGGAGCGTTTTTGGGAGCTCTCCCCTCAGCTCTGTCCCCTCTGCCCCTCCCCAGACACCAAAAACGCGGCGGACCACGACGAGTCCCCGCCCCGCACCCCCACGGGGAACGCGCCATCCTCGGAGTCCGACATCGACATCTCCAGCCCCAACGTGTCCCACGACGAGAGCCTGGCCAAGGACATGTCCATGAAGGACTCGGGCAGTGACCTCTCCCACCGGCCCAAGCGCCGCCGCTTCCACGAGAGCTACAACTTCAACATGAAGTGTCCCACTCCTGGCTGCAACTCCCTGGGTAAGGCTGTCACCTGGGCTGTGCTGCTCCAGGATTGCTGCTTTGGTTGGTGTGAGTGCTGAAAACAGGCAGGGAGTTAGGGTCAGGAGATTGATACCGACCAAAGCAGCAATCCTGAAAACAGGCAGGGAGTTAGGGTCAGGAGATTGCTGCTTTGGTTGGTGTGAATGCTGAAAACAGGCAGGGAGTTAGGGTCAGGAGATTGCTGCTTTGGTTGGTGTGAATCCTGAAAAGAGGCAGGGAGTTAGGGTCAGGAATGCCAAGGAGCGGGTCTGGAGAAGAGATGTGAAGTATAAATACAGGGATGTTACTCCTGGAGGTGTTTTTTGTTGTGGGGGGTGACAGGATGAGGAACCAGATGGGAGGGTGAGCACAGGTGTGGGAGGAAAAGTCCCAGATTTGTGGGCAGGGAACTGGTTTTTGCCAGAAACAGGATTTCAGTGCCAAATTATTGCACTCCCATCCTTGGCTGCTTTGCCTTAGTGTGAGAAAGGTTTTCCTTCCTTCCTTTTTAAACCAGGAAGTTTTCTCTCCAGTCCCCCTGTCAGTGATCCTGTGAGGGATCTGCCCATGTGGGAGATTTCCTCCACCTCTTTGGGATCATGTGTCACAAGGTTTGTTGTTTTTCTGACCCCTTGCAGGACACCTGACCGGGAAGCACGAGCGCCACTTCTCCATCTCGGGGTGCCCTCTCTACCACAACCTCTCAGCAGATGAGTGCAAGGTAAACACGAATGGTTTTGCCTTTGATTTCTCTTTCTTTGGGATTTTTAGGGTAAAATGCTGAGCCTTGTGATCTGTGAGCAGCAAACAGTTCACACCTGCGTGCCGCTGTGCCTGGCTGTGAGGCAGCAGCATTTGTGTGTCACACCTGAGGGGGCAGGGGGTGACAGGAGGTGGCTGCAGCCCTGACAGGTGAATTTTGGCCTCCAGGTGCGAGCACAGAGCCGGGACAAGCAGATTGAGGAGCGGATGTTGGCCCACAGGCAGGATGACAACAACAGGCACGCCACCAGGCACCAGGTAAGGGACACAGCCTCAGCTCCCAGCTCCCAGCACAGGGCTGGGGGCCTGGGCTCCCTTCTCCACATCCTGAGGAGCTGCTGGGGCAGTCCTGACCCTGCCCAGCTGCCATTCCAGAGGGGGAATTCCCTGGATCCCCTCAGTGAGGCTGAAGCAGGCAGGGAGAGCAGAGCTGTGTTCTCAGGATGATCCTTTCCCTGAGTTTGGATGTGCAGGACCAGGGAATTCGTGCAGAGCTGTAAACTGCAATTTCCCTGTGAGTAACCAGCAGAGAGCCAAACCAGGGGAATGACATTTCCCAGTCCCTGAGTCAGCTGGGAGCTGTTCCCCAGCACAGAGCATTCCATGGGGAACTCACCCTGTCCTGTGGTGGGAAGGAAAATTTCCTGCTTTGCATTCCTGTGCTGCAGCTGCAGTGCCCTGTGATTAGCAGAGGATCTGGTTCAGACCTCGTGGAATGGCAGCCAGGATGGAATTGTTTGGGGTGGGCAGGGAAGGGGGAGGTTTGGAGGGGCTGGAGCCTCTCAAGACCCCACCTGGGGTTTCTTTCAGGCCCCCACAGAGAGGCAGCTGCGGTACAAAGAGAAGGTGGCCGAGCTCAGGAAGAAGAGGAACTCGGGGCTCAGCAAGGAGCAGAAGGAGAAATACATGGTAAAAGCAGGAATTCTATCCTTTCATTCCCCCTGGGATGGAGTTTGGCTCTCCCAGTCATCCTGCAGCATTCCCAGCTAGAAAAGCTGCAGGGTCCAGCAGCTCAGCAGCCCAAGTGTCTCGTGACCTCCTCTGGTCAAGGTGATCCAGAACATGTTAAAAGTCTCTTTTCCTCCAACCTGGCTGTCAAAGAAGGAGTCAAAAGTCTTTGGCTCACGGTTTCAAGGCTATTTATTATCTTTTATCTAAAATATTTTCTCTCAGACCCACAGAGTTCTGTCTAGCAGGTCTGTTCAGGGCACACTCCCCTCCCCTGGGGCCAGCGTTGTCATTTATACTATAATCTATGTATTAGATATTTACAATTGTGCTCCAANTCGGACCATCCAGGACTGTCACAGAGACGTCCTGGGTTCCGACACAAGTGCTGTCCTTTGGTTTTCCAGGAGCACAGGCAGACCTATGGCAACACCAGGGAGCCTCTCCTGGAGAACCTGACCAGCGAGTACGACCTGGAGCTGTTCCGCAGGGCCCAGGCCCGCGCCTCCGAGGACCTGGTGAGATCCTGCCCCAGGCACGGCCCCAGGGGCTCTCTGGGGCCTGGCAGGCAGCTCCAGGCCAGCACAGGCAGCCTGGGCTGGGAGTGAGTGCCAGCCGTCCCCAGGGAGCGCTGGAGCTGAGCTCTGCGCTCAGGAATGTGTGGTGACATTCCAGGGGTGCTCCCAGGGGACAGCGGCAGCTTCAGCGTCCCTGCTGAGGGCTGGTGACAACAAAAGCCACCTCAGCCTTAGCCTGTGACTGAGTTCATGGGCTGGTGTTGCTGAAGCTCCTGAGGAGCTTCCCAAAGCCACATCCCATTCCAGGGAGAGATCAAAGGATCCTTTGATGCTTTCCTGGGACAGTTGGGGCACCTGGGGCAGAGCCCTGGGCTGTGTCACAGAGCCACAGGATGGACTGGGCTGGAAAAGCCCTCTGAGATCATCCAGTGCCACCCATGACCTGACACCACCTTGTCACCAAGTGCCACATCCACCTCCAGGGGCAGTGACACTTCCCTGGGCAGCCCCTTCCAATTCCCAATCCCTCTTTCTGGGAAGAAATTCCTCCTCATGTGCAGCCTGGCACAGCTGCCCTGGCACAGCTTGGGGCCGTGTCCTCCTGTCCTGTTGTTCCCTGGGAGCAGAGCCTGGCCCCACCCTGGCTGCACCCTCCTGTCAGGGGTTGTGGAGAGCCAGGAGATCTCCCCTGATCCCTTTCTCCAGCATAAACACCCCCAGCTCCCTCAGCTGCTCTCACAGCACTCGTGTCCAGTCCCTGGGGATCAGGAAGGGAGCAGGGAGTGTCCAGGAGCTGTAGGAATTTACCGAAAGATGAATTCAGAAAACTTGAAACAGATTTCCTCCAGGAAAACAAATCCCAATTCCCCTCCTGCTGCTTTGAGTTAACTTTTTGGCTGATCCTGCTTTCCCCCTGGGGCAGGAGAAGCTGAGGCTGCAGGGGCAGATCACCGAGGGCAGCAACATGATCAAGACCATCGCGTTCGGGCGCTACGAGCTGGACACGTGGTACCACTCGCCCTACCCCGAGGAGTACGCGCGCCTCGGGCGCCTCTACATGTGCGAGTTCTGCCTCAAGTACATGAAGAGCCAGACCATCCTGCGCAGGCACATGGTGAGGGCTGGGGGCAGGCCTGCTGGGGGGCTGCTGGGGGGTCAGGGAATGGCTCCTTCCTGCTGGGAATGCTGCTGTGGGACCAGGGAATGGCTCCTTCCTGCTGGGGGGGCTGCTGTGGGACCAGGGAACACCTCAGTCCTGCTGGGAATGCTGCTGTCAGGTCAGGGAATGGCTCAGTGCTGCTGGGGGGCTGCTGGGGGGTCAGGGAATGGCTCAGTCCTGCTGGGAATGCTGCTGTGGGCCCAGGGAACACCTCAGTCCCACTGGGAATGCAGCTGTGGGCCCAGGGAACACCTCAGTCCTACTNCGTGTGGGAATGCTTCTGTGGGCCCAGGGAACACCTCAGGCCTGCTGGGAATGCTGCTGTGGGCCCAGGGAACACCTCAGTCCTGCTGGGAATGCTGCTGTGGGCCCAGGGAACACCTCAGTCCTGCTGGGAATGCTGCTATGGGGTCAAGGGGCACTCAGTCTCACTGGGAATTCTGCTGTGGGACCAGGGAGGGCTCAGTCCCACTGGGAATGCAGCTGTGGGCCCAGGGAACACCTCAGTCCTACTGGGAATGCTGCTGTGGGCCCAGGGAATGGCTCAGTCCCACTGGGAATGCTGCTGTGGGACCAGGGAGGGCTCAGTCCCACTGGGAATGCTGCTGTGGGCCCAGGGAACACCTCAGTCCTGTTGGGAATGCTGCTGTCGGGTCAGGGAATGGCTCAGTGCTGCTGGGAATGCTGCTATGGGTCAAGGGGGGCGAAGGCCTGCTGGGGGGGCTGCTGTGGGGTCAAGGAGGGTTCAGTCCCACTGGGAATTCTGCTGTGGTGTCAGGGAGGGCTCCTTTCTGCTAGGAATGCTGCTGTGGGTCAAGGAATGGCTCAGTCCTGCTGGGAATGCTGCTGTGGGTCAGGGAATGGCCCAGGCAGGCTCAGCCCATGCACATGGCAGTGTCTAACACCAGGCTGGCGTGGCTGGGTTGCAGTGGCAGGCCAGGCCACAGTTCCCTGTCACCCTGCAGCAGTTCCCTGCCACCCTGCAGCTGTCACCCCAGGCCAGCGGTGACAGCCCCGATTTTGTCCCTGTCCCAGGCCAAGTGTGTCTGGAAGCACCCCCCGGGGGACGAGATCTACCGCAAGGGCTCCATCTCCGTCTTCGAGGTGGATGGCAAGAAGAACAAGGTGAGTGGCACCTGCTGGCCCTGCAGGCAGCCCTGCTGGCCCTGCTGGCCCTGCAGGCAGCCCAGGTGGCCCTGCTGGCCCTGCTCACAGAGGGGCTGCTGCAGTTGGGCCATCCCTGCAGGGGTTTTGCTGCTGCTCCTGTGATGTTCCAGCAGCTCCCTCTGTGTCTCACCCAGCAGAGGTGAGGGGCAGGATTCAGGCTCATCCATTTCCATCACCAATGGAATTGTTTCCTGGCCCAGCTGCTCTGTTTCCCCATTATTTCTCAGATGATTCTGAGGTTTTTTTGTCCTTTCCCAGGTGGTTTTTGCCCATATTTGGGGTACCCCACTGGAGTAAACACCTGCATCTCTTTTTTGTGCCCAGATCTACTGTCAGAACCTGTGTCTGCTGGCAAAGCTTTTCCTGGACCACAAAACCCTTTATTATGATGTGGAACCCTTCCTCTTCTACGTCATGACAGAGGCTGACAACACTGGCTGCCACCTGATCGGGTATTTCTCCAAGGTCAGTGGAAAACATTCATCCTCCACCTCACTAAAATGGGATTTAGGGCCCCTTCATCAGCACTGAATCCCTTTTGCAGTCTCAGGATTTGCTGCTTTTGGGAGCAGATGAAAGTCCAAGGCTGAGCTGCAGGGGTTGTTCTGTTTGCTGAGGGATTGCAGGTGCTGTGCTGCTCCATCTTTTCTCATTCCCAGCAAAAAACAAACCTGCTCCAAGGAATTGTAGTTTCCAGAAAGCAGAGTGGTGTCTTCATTAGGGAGAAAGAAACTGGGAAGGAATGTGGCGAAAAATACATTAAAATAAATATTAATCACAGTGATTTTTTTTTTTTAAATAAAACAGCTAAAGGAATAAAAATTCTGAGTTCTGCCCCTCTGCTCTTGTTTCCAGGAGAAGAATTCCTTCCTCAACTACAACGTGTCCTGCATCCTGACCATGCCCCAGTACATGAGACAAGGCTATGGCAAAATGCTCATTGACTTCAGTGAGTGTGGGGGGAAATTCCAGGGACAAATTCCTCCAGCTCCACCAGGAAATCTCACCTGGCTGCTGCTGCTGCTGCTGGAGCAGCTTCCATCCTGGCTCGTTTCTGAGTCATTCAAATATGGTTATTTTTATATTTTTTAGGCTATTTGCTGTCTAAAGTAGAGGAAAAAGTTGGCTCCCCAGAGCGTCCCCTGTCTGACCTGGGCCTCATCAGCTACAGGAGCTACTGGAAGGAAGTTCTGCTGCGGTACCTGCACAACTTCCAGGGCAAGGAGATCTCCATCAAAGGTCAGGGGGGGTTTTGGGAACACCCCCGTGCCTCTCAGGCCTGCCTCACCCACCCAAGTGTTTGTGGAGCACTGAATTTCGTGGGATGTTCCTGTGGTTGGGAATGGCTCCTTCCCAGCCCTGCCACCAGCAGAGATGGGCCATGTGCAGCATTTTGAAAGGATGAATAGGCTGCTTGATGAAAAAACTGCAGTTTTAAAAAGATTCAGCAAAAAGCTTCATCTAGCTGTGTATTAGAATGTTTATTTTAACAAAAAAAAAAATTCCTCCAGCAGCCAGTATTGAGAATATTTGGCCTTTTTTTAATGGCATTTCTCTGTTGGTGGCACCTGGGGGGACGTGGAATTTCCTGGGGATATGAGGTACCCTGGAAAAGCAGGATTGCATCTTCTCTCAGGGGATTTGTTACAGATCCCAAACCCAGCACCCCCAAACCCCTGCAATCCTGGCTGTGCCTGCTCAGTCCCACATTCCTGAGGGGATTGCACCGAGCTGGTGCTGAGCCCAGGGGTTTGGGGCTGTGTCAGAGGCTCTGGGTGGGCTCTGATTGCAGAGATCAGCCAGGAGACTGCTGTGAACCCCGTGGACATCGTCAGCACCCTGCAGGCCCTGCAGATGCTCAAGTACTGGAAGGGCAAGCACCTGGTCCTCAAGAGACAGGTGAGCCTGGGCCTTCTGGGGCACCTCCCTTCACCTCCTCCTTTTCCCTGCTGGAATCAGGATTTCCTTGGGTTCTCCATCCCTCCTTTTCCCTGCTGGAATCAGTATTTCCTTGGGTTCTCCTCCTTTTCCCTGCTGGAATCAGGATTTCCTTGGGTTCTCCATCCCTCCTTTTCCTTGCTGGAATCAGGTCTTCCATAGGTTCTCCTCCTTTTCCCTGCTGGAATCAGGGCTTCCTTGGGTTCTCCTCCTTTTCCCTGCTGGAATCAGGATTTCCTTGGGTTCTCCTCCTTTTCCTTGCTGGAATCAGGGCTTCCATGGGTTCTCTTTTTCCTTGCTGGAATCAGGGCTTCCATGGGTTCTCCATTCCTCCTTTTCCTTGCTGGAATCAGGATTTCCTTGGATTCTCCTCCTTCTCCCTGCTGGAATCGGGGCTTCCATGGGTTCTCCTCCTTTTCCCTGCTGGAATCAGGGCTTCCATGGGTTCTCCTCCTTTTCCTTGCTGGAATCAGGGCTTCCATGGGTTCTCCTGCCTGCTCATTCTCATTTCCAAGTAAAGCAGGAGGTGGGAATCCAACCTCGTTCTTCGGCAGGGCAGGAATGAGCCCTGCAGGACGCCCCAAAATCCCACCCTGAGCATCCCTGGGGTGGGTATCCAAACACCCCTGGACTCTGGCAGCTTTGGGGCCGTGCCCATTCCCTGTTCCACCCTCTGGATGAGGAACTGTTCCCTAAAACCCAACCCAAACCTCCCTGACCCGCTGTGAACGGGACTGATGGAGCCCTGCATGGCTCCTGCTTATTCCCTCCCTGACAAATCCCTGGGTGGGGGGATTTAAACCCCAAACTTTCTCCCTTCCCTGGGACCCCTTTGGAGCTCGATGGAAGGGCTTCTAGAAAACTCCATGGAGGAGAAATTGCTCTTTTGGGGTAACTTTGCTGTTATTGTGCTGTTATTTGGTGTTGCTTTGTTGTTACTCTGCTGTTGTTTTGGTGTTACTCTGCTGTTACTCTGGTGTTGTTTTGGTGTTACTCTGCTGTTATTTTGGTTTAACTCTGCTGTTATTTTGGTGTTGTTTTGGTGAACTCTGCTGTTATTTTGCTGTTCCTTTGAGGATTTAATGGCTGAGCCCCCTCCCCTGTGTGGTGCTGTCCCAGGGCTGATTCCCCACCAGGAGAATGCTGGATTCCCTGGTCCCAGTGCTGGATGCCCTGATCCCAGTGCTGATCTCAGTGATCCCAGTGCTGATTTCAGTGATCCGAATGCTGGATTCCCTGGTCCCAGTGCTGATCTCAGTGATCCCAGTGCTGATTTCAGTGATTCCAGTGCTGAATTCTCTGGTCCCAGTGCTGATTTCAGTGGTCCCAGTGCTGAATTCCCTGGTCCCAGTGCTGATTTCAGTGATCCCAGTGCTGAATTCCCTGGTGCCAGTGCTGATTTCAGTGATCCCAGTGCTGATTTCCTCCATCCCAGTGCTGATTTCAGTGATCCCAGTGCTGATTCCCCACCAGGATCACCCCTGAGCTGTCCCTCCCCTGCTCTCCCCAGGACCTGATTGATGAGTGGATTGCCAAGGAGGCCAAGAGGTCCAACAGCAACAAGACCATGGATCCCAGCTGCCTGAAGTGGACCCCTCCCAAGGGCACCTAAGTGTCCCCAGCAGAGAAGGGCTGCAGGGATCCGTGTGCTGCCGTGGTGGCTGGCTGCTGCAGTGTCCCCAGGGCGGGTCACCCCGGGCTGGCCTGGCCTGGCCCTGTGTCCCCACAGTTCTGAGGAACTCGGATGTTTCGGCCTCAGTGAGGCCGCGAGGACTGGAAGTGTCTGGGAGCCCCAGGAAGCTGAGGAGCTCTGACTGCTGGGCCTGTCCCTGTCCCTGCTGTCCTGCTCCGTCCCTCTGTCCCTCCTGCAGCTTCCCTGGGTGCTGGGCTCACCCCTGGCTCTTGGACAATGCTGGAAATGCTTCTCTGGGGCAGCCCTGCGGTGACTTGGGGCTGCTCCTGTCCCATTCCGTGTCTGAAATAGCTTTAGTGGGATCATTGCCCCTCTCCCAGCAGTTTTCCCTAGGATCCAGCAGATCTTCACTTAGTTCCTATTGTACAGCCAGAATTGCACCTCCTGCACCTGAGGGTCACTGGGTGTTCCTGTCACCCCCTCCTGGAGCCACCACAGCCCTGCTGGAAGCACCTCTGGAGTAGAATTCCCATTTTTCCTGGTGTGTATCTCGTGGAATTGCTGAGTTCCTGTACATAAACAACCTGCTGAGTGTATTCCCCTGGAGATGTTTTTCCCAGAGCAGCCTTCCTGGAATTGCAGGTCCCTTTTTACTGGAGTTTTTTTTTCCCCTCCAGGCTGAAGGAATCCAAACTTTGGCCTTTTCCAAAGAGCCACAGGAACTCCCAGCACCAATTCCAGGAGCTGTTGGGCTGCTGTGCTCCAAGGAGGGATGGATTCCCTGGCAGAGCAAAAAAACAGCTTTGATTCCTCCCTCCCATCAGCAGAAATATCCCAGAATGGCCTCCCAGTAAAACCACTGTCCTCCTGCCACCCGTCCCTGTGTGGCTCCAGTGTCACTGGCAGAGGGGACAGCTCTGGGAAGGGGCTGAATTCCCTGGTCCCAGTGCTGATCTCAGTGATCCCAGTGCTGATTTCAGTGATCCCAGTGCTGGATTCCCTGGTCCCAGTGCTGATTTCAGTGCTCCCAGTGCTGATTTCCTCCATCCCAGTGATTCCTCATGGAACAGGGTGTGAAATGAAGCACTCCTGGGAAGGTGGGAGCCATTCCCATTAACCACTGCCCCATCCTGACTGGAAAAGTTCCCTCCTGCTTCCCTGCATTTCTCCTGGACCCCCAAAGCCCTGCCAGCCCCTCGGTGCTGGGTGTGGACCTCGTGGGCATTACTGACTCTGCTGTCCCTGTTCCCAGCTCGGATTCCCAGGAATGTCCCAGGCAGGGAGTGGGGGAGGCCGTGCTGCTGCTCCCATCCCTGCTGGGATGTGCTGCTCCTGTACCCACTCCTCAATAAAAGCATGTTCCTGCTCCAGCCGTGATTCCTGCTTTCCCTGCAGCTCCAGGGAGCAGCAGCTGCTCCCCAGGGCTCCTCTGGACCCACCCCAGGCCTGGGCATTTCAGGATTGGGACTGGAGCAGCCTCGGGGTTGAGTCCCAGATATCCTGCTCTGGACAGTTGCAGTGCTTTGAGCCCTTTCCATGAAGGAATTTTCCCTGATACCCATCCTAAACCTCCCCTGACACAACCTGAGGCTCTTCTTGGGACCAGAAAATTTTTCCCCACATGGAGTTTTCCTCTTTTCCATGAAGGAATTTTCCCTGATACCCATCCTAAACCTCCCCTGGCACAGCCTGAGGCTCTTCTTGGGACCAGAAGAGTTTTCCCCACACTGAGGCAAAGCTGCTGAAGGAAAATTCCCTGAGATCTCCCTGAATTTCCAGGAGCTGCTCGGTGGTTCCTGATCCTTCTCCCACTGGAATTCCTGCTGGCTTCTCCCTTTTGCTGGGGTGGTTTGGGGCAGGATGTGGGGAGCAGGGGCTGATATTCCCAGAAGGAACCGGGGGAAGCAGGAAGAAACAGGAGCTAAATCCATGCAGTGACTTCAGCTGTTCCTATTGTCATCCTCAACCCATGGGGACAATCCCTGTGCCCCCAGCCCCCCCCTGCTGTCCCAAACCCACGGAAAAGAGCTGGAACAGCCTCTCCTGGCCAGGGAAGAGCAGCTCTATTCCTGGGATCATTCCCTGTCATTATCTCAGCCTTTCCTGCCCTCCCCAGCCCGGCCCACGCGGCCCCGAAACCACCAGAGGTGCAGGAGAAAAACGGGAGCCAGGAGAGGGAAAAGAAAACATCCCCAGGAAACCACGGATCCCAAAGGCTCCTGTGGCTTTCCTGCAGGAGAGCTCAGCCCCCGGAGCTGCCAGGCGGGCCCTGGCACCTCCCTGCAGTGCCCAGGGAGCCGGAACATTCCTGACTCCAGCCAGCTTTGGGATCACAGCCCGTGGAACGGTTTGGGATGGAGGGATCCTAAATCCCGGCCGTTCCCACCCCCTTCCACCATCCCGGGCTGCCCCAAGCCCCCTCCTTGGACACTTCCAGGGATGGAGCACCCACGTTTTATCTGGAAAATCCATTCCAGCCCCTCATCCCCACCTGCTGTTCCCAGTTCTCCCAGTTTGGGCACACCTGGAACATCCTTTCCTGAGCAGGGCGCTGGCAGCAGGAGGCTTCTCCCAGCCTGAGCCCGGAGCAGCTGGGAAGGAGCAGGATCCCAGCAAAATTTGGGATTTGGGGCAATTCCAGCGAGTTCCTCGTGAGCCGAACTCCCCGGGAAGTGTCAGTGAGGGAAAACCTTCCCGAGGTTTTCCAGCAGGACTGGCTGGCCGGGAAGGGCAGCAGAGGGTGCTGCTTCCCCGGGCAAACTCTCGGGAGCTCGGGGTGGCTTTTGCTGGGAATTTATCCCTGATTTCTGGGCAAAAAGAGAGGGATGTTGGAGACATGGGAAGGACACGGGGAGAGGGACAATTCCTGAGCTGTGCTGGGGTGTTTGAGCCATTCCCAGCTGTGCAGAGGGTTGGTGGGGATTCAGAGGAACATCAGGAAATCATCAGGAATCAGGGAATCCCAGCCTGGATTGGGCTGGAAGGAGCCCAGAGCCTCTCCAGTGCCCCCCTGCTGTATCCTGGGGTGATCCCTGCCCTTCCCTGCCAGCCCAGGACATGCCATGGGCAGTGTCCTCCTCGTTCCCCCTCCCGAGGGAGCCCCGAGCCTCCTGCTGCCAGCTGGGGCAGGGAATTCCTGCTCGGCTGCCCCCAGATCGGGGCTGGGATGGGGATGGGAGTGGGGTGGATAACGCACCATGGCTGGGGTTTATCCCAACTCAGGGACTCCTTTTTCCCTTCTTTTTGTGTCTCCTGCTCTGCCAGGGAGGAGCTTCCCAAAAGGGACAGGTGATCCCGAGTGGGATCCCGAACCCCCCGATCCCAATAACCACTCCAAGGTTCTGGGATCGCCGGGAAAGGCTTCTCTGCTCAGAGCCCTGGCATTGTTTGGGCAGAGCTTGGACACTGGGATTCTCCAGGGGAGCTCTGCCTGCGGATCCGGCTGGATCAGGAAGTTTTCCTGGTGATTCACCGGGAGGTGCTGCTCCCTGTGAGTCACTGCAGAGGGGGAGGGATGGAGGGAGGGATCCATGGATCCAGAGAGGGATGGATGGATGGATGGATG
>VYZP01072677.1:0-29896 GCA_013400635.1 Hypocryptadius cinnamomeus | reverse complement strand
AAGGAAGGAAGGAAGGAAGGCAGGCAGGCAGTTTTTCAAAGTACTTCTTGATTTCCACCTCCTGCATCTCCAGATGCTCATGAAGCATTTGAAAATAACATCACAATAACTTTCTTTGTCTTTCCAGCTTTTAGAGGGAAAGTTTGATTCGTTCTAATTTTATGCATATGTCTACCTCCTCACTCCTGCCCTTCTCCACAGGTCCGTGGCTGTTTATGTTTCTTCAGAGAAATAATGCAGTGAGGGAAAATACAGTTCAAGAGATGAACTTTGTAGTTGGATTTGAAGAGGGCTGAGCCTGTAGCCACACTTCTCCACTGGGGTAGGGATATACACAGCCTGTGGCCACACTCTGATCTCTCTCTCACTGCATAATCACAGCAGAGGTAGCAACTGTCATCTTCATCCCACTGAGTATTTTAATGTTTGCTTTTCTTTTTCTCCCAGTGTCCCACAGAGGCAATTAAACAGAGCAGGAATTAAGCGGGGCTCGCAGCAGGTCTGCATTTCCATGAGGATGTTCTTAATGAGGGTTTCCTTGATGAGGCCTTTGGTGGAGACTCCTCTGCATGTCTTTGGCAAGGCACAGCACAGTCCCATCTTCCCAGTCAGTGGGAGCGGAGTCTCTCCTGTCCCTGGGTCGCATTTCCTCCGGGAAGCTCTGCAGGGCTCCCAGCTGACCAGACCAGTGGAGAGTGGAAATGTGGGAGTTCCAGCCAGGGGCAGGACATGGGTCCAGGGTGAGCAGAGCTTGCTGCCTGCATGCCAGGGCAACATGGGATGAAATATCTGGCATTTATTTTCAACATGCAGAAGTCAGAAGTTGCCCATTCCTGTCTGGATGTCTCCAGCAGTGCTGCCATTGCCAGGGCTGGGCAGGACCCTCCCTCAGCCCCAACCCTCAGTGGCCTTCCCTGTGCTCTTTGTGTGCCTCAAGCACAGCATATCATAGAATCACAGAATCATGGAATGATTTGAGTGGGAAGGGATCTTAAAGCTCATTCCATTCCACCCCTGCCATGGGCAGGGACACCTTCCACTATCCCAGGCTGCTTCCAGTCCCATCCAGCCTGGCCTTGGACATTTCCAGGGATCCAGGGGCAGCCACAGCTGCTCTGGGCACCCTGTGCCAGGGCCTCACCCCCTCACAGGGAATAAATTCTTCTTAATATCCAAATTAAATCCACCGTCCTCAGCTTAAACCCACTACCCCTTGTACTGTCTCTGCAGGCCTTTCCAGTGAGTCCCTCTCCAGCCTCTTTAGGCCCCCTTTGGGCACTGGAAGGGGTTCTAAGGTCTCCCTAAAGCCTCAAGAGGCTGATGCACAGCAGACACAGCAGCATGATGAGCTCCAAGGGTGCCCTGACAGCATCACTCTCCTTCCCCAGCCACGGGGGTTTGTGCTCACCCAGCACTTCTCACTGGCTCCTGCTGAGCCAACCCAGCAGCCTCACTGGGGAGCCCAGCACACCATTCCCAGCCACTTCCACTTGAACCTGTGCTAAATATTCCAATGAACTCTAATTGAGGCTAATGGAGCTGGAAGTGCAGGTCTGGCAGCAATATGTCACCACACATGTGCCAGATGGTTCCCATCACCATCCTCAGGGGCCTCTTCTCACCCACTTATCACAGCTCTGACCAGCCCGGTCTGCTGACAGCAGCACGGGGGAGCAGCTCAGCAGAGAGAGGAGCCACGGGACAGTTGTATTTCCAGTGGGATTTGGGGCTCTGGAGGAAGCAGTGCTGGTGCACAGTGAGCACAGACCTCGCCAAGGTGTCCTGTCTCCCCTTTCTCAGCATGTGCAGGGCATGGCAAGCCACCAGGATGGGAGGATGAGGGATGGTGTGTTGGTTCTATGGACTGCAAATTCTCAGGATTTTTTTTTTTTTAATTGACAGGGAAAACATTTAAACTTCTCCAGAATGTTTCATTCTTATGAAATTTTTTTAGCCCAAATCTGAAGGTAGGACAGCATAATTTTTCTGATGTCTCGTGGTGTGTGCTGGAGAGGAGCTTCCATCCCCCTGGGACGTGGGAACACAGAAAGTGCAGAATTCAGTGTAATGGCAGGAAAATGAAGGTGTCAATGGGCAGTTCTGGGTCTGGTGATTTTGCATTTTGATTGAAGCGTTTCTATTAAAAATTTAGGTATTCCACAAAGCAAAAAGCACCATTTTAGTAATAGATCAAAATCTGGGCCAGCCCCATGACCCTATGTGCCCATTGGGAGCCTGTTCCTTGTTCAAAGCAGGGCTCCAGATCACAGGAAAAACCCCTGGAAAGGAAGGCAGAGGAGCCAGCTTGCTCCAGAAGTGCTGTGTGAATCTGAAATGTCAGTCCAGGCTCCCCTCCTCTGCTGCAGGTTTGGGCACAGTGCTCCAGAGAGAACCCCACAGAACAGCCCCACCTCGCTCAGGACTCCTGCACACTTTACTTCACTCAGGCAAGATGTTCTACTCCTGGAATGCCACCTGACAGTTCATTTCTCAAAATATGCTAATTACTGCTGATTGGTTTATTAGCTTGCTGCCAAGAATCCATAATTTTCCTAGGAAAGGCAATACCAGGCAGATGCTGCTTGATGAGAGACCTGCAGGCCTTAACCCTTCAAGCTGTGCAGTGTGAACACTCTGAGAGCCACAGCTGGCTCTGTAGCACTGCTGACCACAGGTTACACCCACAAATCATCAGCACCCTCACTCAGGGTGTCAGAGAGAGCTCTGCTGCCTTCCCTGAAGAGCAATGAAAACATTCAGCTCAGATTTGGGTTTTCCATTTCCCTTCAAGCCTGTGCATATCCCAGGCTGAGTGCTCTGCAAATACTCACTTTTTATAAAGACCTGTGAGTACCCACATTCCACATTTCCAGTAAAATCCTTGCCCCTGTGTTCTGCTTTCCCAGATGGGCTGCAGCTCCACAGAGGGATCCTGGGAGCACTGGCTGGTGTCTGGTGACTGATTGTCCCCAGCCATTTTCTATCCAGACCTTTTCCTTTGCTCCTTTGCCTGGTCCAAAGGAACCTCTGGATGCACTGGGCCATGAATGGATCTGCCAGGAGCCCTGTCCTGCCCATTCCCAACTTTTCAACAATGGCCCTGCCCACTGTGCCTTCCTGGCCTTCTTCCCTCTATCCTTCTCAAAGACAGTGATTCTCTTCCTTTCCTATCCCTGTCCATCCCAGCTTTCCTCCCTGTCCTCATCAGCCTTCTAGCACACAGCATCACCAGCTCCACACCCTCCCAGCCCACCCTCTGTGCCACAGCCCCAGCAGCCAGGTCCCTGCTTCCCAGGCTCAGAGGTGCAGTGATGTGGGGAGGAGTTCTTGGATTTGATGGGAATACAGTGGCAGGAGTGCAATGTGTCCTGCCGTGGCTCCTGCCACACAAAGGCCCCTGAAAGGCTACACCAGGTTCTCTGGCTTCATCCAGGACACTTGCAGGGCTTGTTCCCAGAGCCCTGGACCTCCATGGTGTCTTCTCTGAGGTGTTCAGCAGCTCCAAGTCCAGCAGGATCACCAGAGAGGCAGTGTGGGAACAAGGTGGACTGGCTGCAACACCACCTCTGTTGAACAGTGGAAATCTTGCTTCCAGACAGGGAAAAGCTTCTCAGGAGCATTCAGATGGTTTGAGTGGGTTTCTGTTTCTTTGCAAAGATCTTGATTTTCCTGGGAACTCCCAAGAGATCAAACTCACCTTCCCCCTGGCAGGGGGCTCCTTGGCACATCAGAGACCAAGGTTTGCTCTTGTGCTCCCATGTGAGAACCAATGTCTTCCACTGCCTGAGGTGTCCCAGGAGCTCACCCCCTGCAGGTGGCAATGCCTTGGCTTTGAATCTCAAATCTTTTTTATTTTTTGCTAATTTTTTGGTAGCAGCCCTGACCTCCCCTGGCTGTTTGTCCCTCAGATTTGTTGGTGTGCAGTTTATCTCTCCTGGATCATGGACATCTTAACCCCTACAATTCCTCATTTTCCAGCATGGCCCCACTCCCTCTGTGCTCCTGAGGGTGCAATCCCCCACTGGGTAATTGCAACCTGCATTTTTGTTTCCAGACAGTGACCTTGCATCCAGCAGGATTGTGCTGCACCTTGTCTGATTGCATGTCCCGAGCCCAGCCAGGCAGATTGATTGTCAACTATTTACTTCAGCCATTCACTTTTCATTATTCACAGTGTGAGATTCATCCCATAAATGAGGGAACTGGCTGGAATTGCTCTTTATTGGTTTTATTCCGTGATCATGTTCTGAAGCTTTTATAAACAGGAGGAGGGAAATTACAGGTGTATCACAATAGCCACACAAACATATCCTGCATCAATTTATTTTAGTGAAGACATGCTTTCTGGAGCTGATTCAAAAATTAGACTGGAAAAAGCCCTGTGATCTCCCTTTCTCTTTTTTTTCCCCTTTTTCATAGCTGATGATAATTTTCTTATAGCAAACAAATACCTGCATGTGAGAAATCTCCAACCACACTGATGTGCACCTGGCTATTTTGAAGATTTTTATGTTTATGAAGAAAAAAAAGCTTTTTAGTGAAAAGCAGGTCCAGAATACTCTGATCTCACTTGGAGTGCCACTGCCCCTTCTCTTCCGTCTGCCAACACAGAGGTAGCAATTGAGCCCTGTCGAACCTTCCAGCTCCTTCTGCTTCTGTCACTTCCATCAGCTTCTCATTTCTTGGCTTTTTCTGACAACACAGAGAAGATCCAAAAGCTTTCCCATTCAAAAATAAGGTACCTCAGGGGCTGATTCACATCCAAGAGCAAATGTGGGGAGGTACCTTCATCCATCAGCTGGCCAAGGGTGGAATGATTGGGCTCTTGAAGCAACTCCTAGGAAATGAGCAGGGAGGGAATGTTCAATTAGCAGCACTCACAAGCCCATTAAGTGGCTATGCTGGTCTGTGCTGATTGGATCCAGGCACAAACATGAGGAATAGATATCCTCCCTCCCAAGGAGCTATGGCCAAACTGATTTAATATTCACTCAGCAAAACTCCTTCCAAAAAGCCCTTTTCTTCCCAGAGAAGCCACTTTTCAAAGTGACGTGTCTGAGTGGTCCAGCTTAAATCCCCAGCACACTCAGATGCCTTTGCAGCCATCAGCCACCACTGTTCTTCACTTAAATCCTGCTGAGCACAACCCAGAAATGCCAGAGCAATGGATGGTAAAGCTGGATTTGCACATCAGTAGTGCACAACCTCACTGGGATTGGAATTTGTAGGCATAATGAGAATATCTAATTAGCAGTGTTAACACTGACATATTTGGGAAAGGACATTTCTACACCTCCTACCACAGGGCTGAGCCAGTTTGTAACTGCTGGAGACTGAGGTGGGAGAAGTCCTAGAGATGCTCTACTGGGCTGCTCTGTCAGCACAGGAGCTGCTCTGCTAGGCAGGGGACGCTGCTCCAGACAGCCTGGGGCCTGGTCATCCCCCAGGGACACTCTCAGCCTTAGGTGACAGGAGTGTCTGGCAGGATGTGGAGCTGGTGTTGCTGTCTTCAATTCATATTTATATCGTTTTCACTATGTGATGTTCATTAAGGGTTTTACTGACAAGTAAAAGTTTGTAAAGTTACACAAATAAAATGCACTTTTATAAAGGCTCTGTCCAAAACTTGGGGAATGTTCCTGCAGCTCTTCCTCTCAGAAGCCAACACCTCTGCTTGGGATTTGCAGTGGTTTGGGGGAGAACCCTCTGGTCGCACTGCAGGTTTCATAGGAGGCAGGGAGTGCTCCTGCCACCACCTTCATCTTCACTCTGCTCTTCCCTGTGCCTCAGGGCTCAGCTGGAGCTACTCAGGATATTCTCAAGTTTGCTCTTCCCTCCTGGCTGAGTGCCAGGCAAAAACATCATCAGCCAGACACAGAGTGTAATTTCTCCTAAAAGCCATTAATTTCCTGTCTTGAGGACCAGCAAGGATCATTCTCCTTGGACACTCTGGCACTGGGGACCCCCCTGGAAAGGGCACAAGACCAGCTGAAGGACAATGATGCTGCTCAGTCCTGGGTGTTGGCAGGAGGGAGCAGCAGGTCACTCTTCTCTCACATGAAGGATATTTGAGGCCAGGCTGGAGGCCAGGTGCTCTGAGGCAGTTGATCTCTGAATGCTGAGCCTGGCCAGGTTCTCACCCATGGACAACCCTGGCCAAGCCCTGGGTGGCCAAGGAGGAGATTTCCTTGTCCTCACATCACAGCACATTGCTTGGGACCACAAGCAGGTGGTGTCCTGCAGGACATCTGACAGAGGTGTCAGGGGGACACGTGTTTCCCATTTCCTGCCCTGTGAGGGACAGCTCTGCCCTGGCATGGAAGCCCAGAGCTGGGTGTCTTGGGGATCTGGTGACAACCATGTCCTGCATCAAATCAACTTCCCTCTTGTGCTCTTTTTGTATCACAGAATCATTAGGGTTGGAAAAGACCTCCAAGATCATCAAGTGCAGCCTTTGAAGTCCAGGCCATGTCCCTGATCTTTCCACGCCCCCAGAGGCAGATGGAGGGCATTCTTTAGGCGTGCCTGCCACCGTGTCAGAGAAAGGCTGGTTTTGTATCATGTTCTCTGCAGCACAGCAAACAGCAGCCGTGCTTAGCAAATAGATTAACACCTTTGTTTACTCATGAGACATTTATGATGAATTTCAGTTGTGCTTAAAAAAACAGACAAACAGTAAACTGAGCATGAATAACGATTTCGATGAAGTGTTGGAAGAGTCTTTCCTTCTACAAATGTACAGAATTCAAATCACCAGGAAGGAGCAGGAGGTGTTTTTATGTGCTGATTCAGCACAAACTCCAGGAGCCCCACAAGGCTGTCTGCATGTTGAGAGGGTGCCTGCTGGAAATGGCTCTGGTGATCCCAGTGATCCCTGTGAACTCTGTGTCCTCCTGGCACCACTGAGCGCAATGACAGGTGACAGAAAGGTCTGCCTGTGGCTGTATTGGTGTGGTTGTTAAAACATGGATGGATGTCAGCCCTCACTTTCCCCAGCAGCCCAAAGAGGGGTTGCAGCTCTAGGAGTTTAACGAGTGTTAGAAGCACTTGTCCAAACAAGCAGAGGAGTCCTGCCTGCCCTCATGGTGCCGTGGAGTGTGAGTGACAACCAGGACACTGAAGGATGGATTTACATGGTAAGCCCTCTTCCCTGAGGATTTTGGATCATGATAAATGCACTGTAAAACCCAACCCTCATGCCCTGGGACTCACCATGTAGACACCTTTGGGGTCAGAACTGAAATTTCAGGGGGAGAAACCATTTCAGACTGAAAGGAAGAAATTTGTGGATGAAAGAAATGTTTAATGTAACCAATCCTTAAACATACAAAAAAAAATTCCCTCCAGAGTCTTACTGAGCTGCTGGTCACAGCACAGCAGAGAGAGGGGCCATGCAGCCCTCCCAGCTCTGTCCTCTGCTGCTGTGGCTGAGAGGACTCCTCCAGCCAAAGGAACATGACCCCTGTTCCCAGGAGAGGGCCTCATACCTCCTATCTTTAAAACAGTGGGACACAGAACCTGAGTAAGACAAGTGGTTCTCAATATATTTGCACTTCTGTTGCATCTCCCTCTTACTGGAGGATCTGATTTATGCATTTGTTCCTTCTCAATCAGCAAACAGTGTAAGCAACATTCAAACATGCTCCTCCAAGGCTGGAGAATCCCCAGCACTCTTGTGATGCGCTTTTGGATGGGACAATATTCAGATATTAAGAAACAGCTGCAGCTTCTCTGATCAGAAATGTCCACAATCTCTGATGGTCCTCAAGACAGGAAATTAATGGCTTTTAGGAGAAATTACACTCTGTGTCTGGCTGATGATGTTTTTGCCTGGCACTCAGCCAGGAGGGAAGAGCAAACTTGAGAATATCCTGAGTAGCTCCAGCTGAGCCCTGAGGCACAGGGAAGAGCAGAGTGAAGATGAAGGTGGTGGCAGGAGCACTCTCTGACTCCTATGAAACCTGCAGTGCAACCAGAGGGTTCTCCCCCAAACCACTGCAAATCCCAAGCAGAGGTGTTGGCTTCTGAGAGGAAGAGCTGCAGGAACATCCCCCAGGCTTTGGGCAGAGCTTTTATGAAAGTTTGTTTTATTTTGTGCAAATTATTAACTTCAGTTGAAACTTTGTCAGTAAAAACCTTAATGAACCTCAAATGGTAAAAATAATAAAAATCTTAATTGAAGACAGCAAAATGAGCTTTGCATTGGAACATAAACCCCAACAAGGAGCTATCTGCTTTTACAGCTCTCAGCTCACACAGGTACACTGGTTTAAAGGCACTTTGGCCACACTGCTCCCAGGAGTGCAAGTTCTGGGTTTCCAGCTCTTAGTCTGGGGTTTAAGTGAGGACAGAAGCCAGTTCTTGCCTGTGCAGGCTTGAAGGGGAGCAGCTGCTGTGAGGTGGGGAGAGAATTGCCAGAGGCTGGAATCTGGGTATATTGAGTGCACTAGGGGTTACCAGCCTGGGAAGTCTCATTTAAAGTGTTTCAATCTCTGCGGAGTGTGAAATGTCTCACTTTGGAAGGTATAAGCCATGAAACCCTGAGGTAGCTGAAAGTTGAGGGTACAGTTTGAAGAAAGCTTTTTTTGTACTGTTCTGTTCCTTTTCCTATTTGTCTGCATTAAAGATGTTTGGTTTCTTAACCCCTGTGGCATCATCAGCTTCAGCAGGAGGAAGTCCTGAGGCCAGGAGGGAGGGAATAAATTTGGATGTGTCAGAGAGATTATCAAGAGTGGGGTCATCCTCAACCTTGGGCTGTAGGTAACATTTTGGTGAGGAAAGGAAAGCTGACAAAGACAGCAAGGAACACAGGGAGAGAGATGAAAGGGAGCTGGAAGATGTCAGAATGGCTAATGGACAGAAAGTTCTAATAGTTTATAAAAATAACAGCCTGGAGCTGAATTGCTCCTCAGAGCTCTTATTTGGAACACAGAACATTGAAATAAAAGGCAATAAAACTCAGATCAGAAACCCTGAGTTCCCATCCACCCAATATTGCAGCAGTCACAGGGCACTGGACTCAGGCTGTAGCCAAGGCAGTCACTTTGCAATATGGCAACTGTTCCAGCTGGGAGAGGTCCTTCCAGCACTGGGACAGCCCTTCTGGCACTGAGGTCTGGGCACCTGAGGTGCACTGGCAGCAGTAAGAACTTCTGATCTGGCACAGGAACAAGACTCCATGAGCCTTGGGATATCTCCTCCCTGATGATGTCCAGGGAAGATTCTCAATCCCTTGGACATTTCCTGTGGTGCATGAGACACCAGGGTTTCCTGGAGACCTTTTAATCAAACATCCAATGCAGCCTGTGACAGCAAGGACAAGAAATCAAGCAATTCTGGAAGGTTTTTTGCTATTCATTGTCACATTAGTGTCCCACTGGAGTTTGCTTCCTTTGCTGCACCAGCAGAACTTGTTTCTTGTGGGAACTTTTCACTTGCATGGCTTCAATTTACCCCAGAATCACAGAGTCACAGAATGGTTCAGTTTGGAAAGGCCCTTAAACCCCATCTCATTCCACCCCAGCCATGGGCAGGGACACCTTCCACTGTCCCAGGCTGTTCCAAGCCCCAGTGTCCAGCATGGCCTTGGGCACTGCCAGGGATCCAGGGGCAGCCACAGCTGCCAGGGCCTGCCACCCTCCCAGGGAACAATTCCTCATTCCCAATATCCCATCCATCCCTGCCCTCTGGCAGTGGGAAGCCATTCCCTGTGTCCTGTCCCTCCATCCCTTGTCCCCAGTCCCTCTCCAGCTCTCCTGGAGCCCCTTCAGGCCCTGGCAGGGGCTCTGAGCTCTCCCTGGAGCCTTCTCCTCTCCAGGTGAGCACCCCCAGCTCTCCCAGCCTGGCTCCACTGACCTGGATCAAGAGAAGAGGTGGTCATGTACCTCAGGATTATGGACAAGTACCTGGCTCCTGAGAAGCAAGAGCTTGACAAGTTCTTGCCCAGGCACTTGGAGTGCCACTGCCCCTTCTCTTCCATCTGCCAACATAGAGGTAGCAGAGCTCTGAAGGCAGATGCACACAAAGCAGGGTCTGAGCATCACCCAGGAGTGTCATTCCAAATGGCTCCATCCTACCCTGCCAGCTATCCAGGTGAAGGCATTCCCTAACATCATCCCAGAGCACAGAACAGGAGGCATTTCAGAAAAAAGACAGGTTGGTTTGAAAACCCAGCAGTGGTTTTGGTTAGAAATATTTATGGGACAGTGAAAGAACAAATATTATTCCAGACAAATTCCTAAACATATTTTTTGCATTGTCAAAGTAACAGCCCATTTTTCAAGAGGAACTGCTTGATGTTTAGGAAAGAAGGATGCTGGCTGCAAAGCATTTTCAGTCAAAGACAGAAAGACCTGTCCCTAATGAGGACAAACACTCATGTCACTCCTCTTCAACATCTTCATCAACTTGCCAGACAATGTTCAGTGCACTTGTGAAGTCCCAGAAACCTTTGTCATTGTTCTCATGAGCTGGAATAATTCCAGTTTGGGAAGATGGTCCTCAGCCAGAGCTCAGCAAAACATGTTTTTCTGGACTTCTCTCTGAATTTCTCCTCCTTGCAAACCTTCCCCTGAGGTAAAATCAATTTTTGCCTTCGTTCTCAGCAGCTCCCATCAAGGAGGTGCTTTTAGCCCAGCCCCAGAGAAGCTGTTGCCAAGTGCTCCAACATCCCAGGCTCTTTGTCTCTGAAACAAAGGGAAATGCAGTTATGTTGACATGTTTTCACTAATATTGTCTGCACTGATTATTTGCAGCTTTTAACCTTTTCTTCTTCACCGTGTCTAATTTTCTCATCCAATAACTCTTCAAGGTCCTCCTCATTGTTGCTGTTCCCTAAGAGACGCTGTGTTCCAGGCCACCTTTCCCCAGGAATTGTATTTCCACAGTTCTTGTTGGCTCATCTCCACAAACAAAGAAACGGGGATGGAGCCCAAGTAACGCAGAGAGAGTGAACACAGTGCCCAAACCCAGCTCCTCCCAGGCACAGCTGAGCACAGCTGGCAGCCATGCTGGTCCATCCTGGGCCATCCTGGGCCATCATGGTCCATCCTGGTCCAGCTCTCTCACAGTCCAGGCGGGAGCAACACTCCAGACAGACTCCCAGGCTGAGAAGAGTCCCTGCCTGAGAGTAGTACGATTCCAGAAAGGCATTTGGGGATTGCACAAGGCACTTGATGCCATGGGTATTGAAACAAATGATGATGACGTTGAGTGCCTATGGGTAAGAATTAAGGGGAAGGCCGACAAGGCTGACATCCTACTGGAAGTCTGTTATAGTGACTGCAGATGGGGAGAAGGTGAAGGTCTTTAAAGCCTTCTTTGCCTCAGTCTTTAGTGAGAAGATGGCTTGTCCTCAGGTCAGCTGTCCTCCTGGGCTGGTAGATGGTGTCAGGGAGCAGAATGGGCCCCTGTTATCCACGAGGAAGCAGTCAGAGAACTGCTGAGCCACTTGGATGTTCATAAATCCATGGGACCAGATGGGATCCACCCCAGGGGGATGAGGGAGTTGGCAGATGAGCTGGTGAAGCCGCTCTCCATCATTTACCAGCAGTCCTGGCTCACTGGGGAGGTTCCAGATGACTGGAAGCTGGCCAATGTGACACCCATTCACAACAAGGGTGGGAGGAGGACCCTGGTGATTATAGGCCAGTTAGTCTAACCTTGGTACCTGGTAAGGTAATGGAACAGTTCATATTGAGTGTCATCACACAGCACTTACAGGATGGCCAGGGTATCAGAGCCAGCCAGCAGGGGTTTAGGAGGGGTGGATCACGTTTGACCAACCTGGTCTCCTTTTATGACCAGGTGACCCTCCTGGTGGATGCAGGAAAGGCTGTGGATGTGTCTGTTTGGACTCCAGCAAGGCCTTTGAACCTGTCTCCCACAGCACACTCCTGGAAAAGCTGGCAGCCCACGGCTTGGACAGGAGCACTCTTTGCTGGGTTAGGAACTGGCTGGATGGCCAGCTCAGAGAGTGATGGTGAACGCTGCTGCATCCAGCTGGCAGCCAGGCACCAGTGGTGTCCCTCAGGGCTCTGTGCTGGGGCCAGTTCTGTTCAATATTTTTATTGACCACATGGATGACGGGGATTGAGTCTTTCATTAGTAAATCTGTAGACAACACTAAGCTGGGAGTGCATGTCCATCTGTTGGAAGGTAGGAGGGCTCTGCAGGGAGGCCTGGAACGGTTGGAGGGACAGGCAGAGTCCAACAAGATGAAGTTTAATAAATCCAAGTGCCAAGTCCTGCATTTTGGCCACAATAACCCCCTGCAGTGTTCTAGGCTGGGGACGGTGTGGCCTGGACAGTGCCCCGGTGGAAAGGAACCTGGGGGCACTGGTCAACAGCCAGCTGAACATGAGCCAGCAGTGTGCCCTGGTGGCCAAAAAGGCCAATGGCTCCTGGCCTGTGTCAGGAATAGCGTGGCCAGCAGGAGCAGGGAGGTCATTCTTCCCCTGCACTTGGCACTGGTGAGGCCACACCTCGAGTGCTGTGTCCAGTTCTGGACCCTCAGTTTGGGAAGGACGTTGAGACACTCGAGCACGTCCAGAGGGGCAACGAGGCTGGAGAGGGGCTGGGAACACAAACCCTGTGAGGAACCACTGAGGGAGTTGGGATTGTTTAGCCTGGAGAAAAGGAGACTCAGGTGACCTTATCACACTCTACAGCTTCCTGAAAGGTGGTTGTAGTCAGGTGGGGTTGGTCTCTTTCTCCAGGCAACAACTGACAGAATGAGAGGACACAGTCTCAAGGGAAATTTAGGGTGGATGTTAGGAAAAAGTTTTTTACAGAAAGGGTGATAAAATACTGGAACCATCTGCACGGGGAGGTGGTGGAGTCACCATCTCTGGATGTGTTTAAAAAAAAATCTGGATGTGACACTCAGTGCCAGGGTTTAGTTGAGGTGTCAGGGCTGGGTTGGACTTTATGATCTCTAAAGGTCTCTTCCAACCTTGTGATTCTGTGTGTGATTTGGGGATGTTTAGAGGAGGAACAAAAGGCAGGGAATGGAAGGCAGTGCATGAGAACTCAGTGCCCCACACACCCTTTTGTGTGAAGGGTTCTGAGCAACAGGAGCAAGGGGATGGAATTCAGGAGCTCCTATTTCTCTGTGTCAGAAACTAGGGAGACCTGAGATCGAAGAGCAGCTACTGGGAAACTGTCTAAGCACAGCTGCTGCAGGGATCTGTACAGGATATATGCAAGTATGTAAATTCTCCACTGCTGCTGTTTCATGCTGGTCAGACTCACCTGGGACCTGGGAACAAGGAAGTGCAGCTGCTCCACCTGTGTTGGGCCATTGGACAGGGAAACCCCTAACAAACCCATCCTTATTCCTGCATGCAAATTCCTTTTCTTGCTGGTCTTTGCTGTTTCTCCCAGTACAGGATTCAGGAACTCTGTACTGCTCTTCCAAACTCTCCCAGTTTACATCTGCTGTCTGTCACAGTGCTGTGGCCTTGGAGTCAATATTTTGGGGAGTTTAGTCCCCAAGTTTGTGCTGATGTCACTGAGCCTGTTTAGGCTGTGGTGTGACACTAACAGAGAAGAGTTATTCCCATGTACCACTTCCACATGGGAATAATCCAGTATTTTTCCTGCTGTACTGTGCTACAGAACCTGCAGGACTTGATACCACACACAAAGACTGGGAGTGCTCCCAGAGATTTGGGCACAGCCTCCTGCACAGGAGGAACACCTGCTCAGCCACATTCACCAGCTACACCATGCCATTTGTGTCCCCTCCAGGCCAGAGAGCAGGTCCTGATCCTCCAAGAACCTCCTAGAACCTGCCCCATCCTTTTTGCTCTGCATTCCTGCAAGTTATTTTATGTCATGTCCTGAGCTCTGATCTAGGATAACAAAGATCCATTTTAGCTTAAAAGTCAAAAATACCCACACATACACACTTCACACCTTCTGCAGCCTGAAAGTCCATCAGTTATTTCCTTTACCTTATCGCAAACCTGTTCACGTTTCCTCTGTGCACTTCTCCAGAATCCCCAAACCTGCATTTCCAACTAGCTGCTTTGCAAAGTTGGTGTACTTTCTTTGTTCTCTGAGCTCATTCCATTTTTCCTTTATACGAAAAGTTGCAAGAACAGCACCTGCCTCAGCTAGCTGAAGCCATCGGTATCTCCATCTGCCTTGCAGTCCATCAAGGATCCATTTCCCTCCCAGCATTGTTCTCTTCCAATACTTGTGCAAACACTTCATATTGCCACTCCACAATCCTCCAGCAATAGTTTTCTGATTTCATTGTTCCAAGGGGTCATTCTCAGCTGCATTTATACAGCCCAAGAGTCTCAGCTGAGGGTCCCAATCTGGTCAGTTTTGGTTTTGTGTCGATTTGACACAGCCTAGTTTTTTGGTAGTGGGGGAGGACCACAGAAGTGGCTTCTGTGAGAAGCTGCTGGAAGCTTATCTGACAGAGCCAACCTCTGATGACTCTGAAGATGGACATCCTGCTGGCCCAATTAGAGAGGCTGGTAATGCCTCTGTGATGGCATTTCTAAGAAAATCAAAACAGTGGACATGTGGTTTTTTTCCAGGGGTAGCATGGCACCACTGCTGGGGCCATCTCAGTGCAGCCCATAGTGAGCCTCGCCTGCCTGGTCACCCCTAGCCAACCATGCTGGGGGCAGTGACAGTGGCTTCCCCCTCCTGGTGCCCTGCATGAAGAGAGGCATTAAATAATGCCAGCACCTTTGGCCACATAGCCAACAAAACATGCAAAAACATTGCAAGCAATTCCCTGGCACAGAACCGAAATGAAATTGGCCTCTCGGCATTGCGGGATCCTGCAGGAATTTTTGAATTGGTGGAACTTGTTGACAATGGTACCTATGGGCAGCAGGTTTTTTCTAGTCAGAGAAGAGGAGCAAGTGAGGACACGTGAGGGAAAAGAACATGGTGGCACCAAGGTCGGTGGAAAAAGAGGGGGAGGAAGTGCTCCAAGTGCCGGAGCAGAGATTCCTCTGCAGGCCATGGTGAGGACTGTGGTGGAGCAGGCTGTCTCGGGGGATGCAGAAATCCACTCACAGCCTGTGGGAGAAGTGCTCACACCAGAGCGGGTGGATGCTGGTGGATGCTCCCGTGGGAGACCCAAATGGAGAGTGAGGGCCCCTGCTCCCAGAGAGAGAGAGAGCCCTTGCTTCCAAGCTAGAGCAGCCCATCCTTAGAGGACTGCACCCTGTGGATGAGTGACCCACGCCACAGCAGTTTTGGGAAGACTTTTTGCCCATGGGAGGGACTCACTTTGCAGCAAGTTTGGCAAGACTGCTGCTGGTGAGATTAGAGCCACGCTGGAGAAGTTCACAGAGAACTGTCTCCCGTGGGAGGGACCCCACAGCACAGCAAAGATTCCTCTCCCTGAGTGAACAGAAGATCTTGAGCGATGAACCGACCAAAACCCCCATGCCTTGTCTCCTGCACTGTCAGTGGGAAAGAGGGAGGGGCTGGGGGGGAAAAAGGTGTTTTAAAGGCTTATTTTACTTCTCATTATCCTCCTCTGACTCTGTTCATAATAAATTTGTTTTATACCTTTATATTTGAACCTGTTTTGCCCTCAGAGTGTTTTCTCCCAGTCCTCATCTCAACTCATGAGCCCTTTGTTAATTTTTTCCCCTCTCCAGCTGTAGTAGGAGAGGGTGAGCAAATGGCTTTCATGGGTGCCTGGCATTTGGGCAGAGTCAAGCCATGACGGGTTTCAATACTCAAAGGATCTTTCTATACCACTTCCACTCTACTCTCCCTTGCTGTGGTGTTTTCAACCCAGTTTATGGTCAGCTAAAGTTGGCACAGCCCCAAGGTCATCCTTGGACTTGTACCAAGCACAATTGAGCTTAACATGATACACACATCCTCCTCTTTCTTGACAACATGTGTCCCATTACACTGTGCTGAAATCCTTTGGGATTTCCCCTGACCCCTCACAGAACTTCCTCACCAAGCCTGAATTCAAGCAGTTGCACTGACACTGCTGGGCTGGAACGGAGATTTCCTGTCATCCCAACCCCATTGCCCCTCCAGAGGATGGCTTAGCAACTTCAAAGGGGCTCCTCCCCGAGGGGAGATCTCCAGATGGTGATATTTTTGTCCAGGTACCAGAGGAAACTCTGAAGATGCAGTTCTGGTTGTTTTTTTCTTAAAATATGTTCTGTTCTCTGAAAGTACTGAAAATCATTCTGCTGTGTTAATCATTGGCATTGGAGATGGGGTAGTAGCAGATGGATACGAAGTGGATGGGACTTGAAATCCTGTCAGAGAACATCCTTGTCCTTGTCCCAGGTCTCAGCAATGTCCTGCAGTGAATCAAAGCTGTTCACTTGCTGTAAGCAAGCTTTTATGCTTCCTCAGCTATGCAAATAGTTTATCTATCCTTTTTGTTCTCAGACTTGATGAATTCATCTACTGAATATAAGCATCTAGAACTGAGCCACAGCCTTCCTTTGTAGTGGGTAGAGAGAAAGAAATGTGTTTCTCATTCTAAAAGAGACTTTTAATATCAAGTGAAACGTGCCCTGCCAGAGCCAGCTCATTTGCAGACATTAAGAGGAAGAGTCTAATGTTAAGTGAGATAAATCCAATCTGACATCTCTCACCCTCAGTTATGCCCAGGTGGAAGATGCCAGAGAGAGGACACCCCACCTTTGCCCTGTGCCCTGCCACAGTCCCTGGTGGAGAAGATGTGTGTGTGTTTAGGGATTATTTCCATACTCTGCTCCCTGGTTTTGGTAGAAGAGAGCCTGAATAGAGTTGGGATTCAACCTGGTGTGGTTACTCAGCCCTTTCTACACTTGGGTTGTGGCTTACAGCCTCTCCCATCACCTCCCAGCCCTCACCCTCAGCTATGTACCTTGTATTTCACTGCACTGGCTGCTGTGATGGCCCAGGGTGACCTGGATTACAGATAATTGCAGCTCCTTAATGAAAGATCTCCTTGTCCCCTGATGTCAAGGAGGGAGGTACCATCCTCACCCTCACAGCCATCACTCACCTGGACCAGAGAAGCTCTCTCAGCTGGGCCTGGAGAGTTCCAGCACAGCACTGGAGTGGCAGCTGCCATCCCAGCACTGATGTCACACAGAGCACTTCGGGAGGGGGCTGTGCTGCTGACAGCACAACCTCAGGCAGCAATGACAGCAAATGGTGGTGATGTCTGCTCTTCCCTTCTGCCCTTATGTAAACGATCTCATTGCCTGAGCAGAGCTTGGAGAGAGCTCCAAGTCCTGCTTTAACAAAGTATTCCCCTAATCAAAAGCTTCTGACCTTTGGTCAGGGGCACCAGGAAAGGAAAAAGCCAGAAAGCCCAATAGAAAAAAGCCAATATCCCAGATCTGAGAAACCAGAGAGACAAGAACCACCTTGTTGTACAGCCTCCCTGACTCTCTCTGTACCTTCACTGTGTGACAGTCACATGAAGGAGTGTCTGTAGAACCTTCCAGGTTTCCTTCAATGGGCATTTCCACCACCACCATCCCCCAGATCTCAGGACAGAGACCTGAGTGTGAAGGTGGTTGATCCAAGGCTGCCCCACTGGCAATACATGCCTGGTTGAAGGGGTTTAGGAGAAACAAGGTCTCCCTCAGGCACACTCTCACTCCTCACACAGGATCTGCCATCCCCAGGAGCAGCTACAACGCACAGCACCACTTCAGCCGGGGCAGCAAGGCCCTGTGCAAACCACATTGGAATGGACAATCCAATATGGATTGTGTTTCCCCAGGAGCAGGGTTCCTCCAGCCCTGGACACCATGCAGTGACAGCAGTCAGAACTGGGAGGTGCTTATCAAAGAGCTCTGAGGCTGCAGGTGACACTCTCGGGTGACTCAAGTGACCTGCTCAAATATGTTAAGGTGGCTCCACCCTGACAGTTTTTGATGATGTCCTGGCTGAAGGGTGAGGACAGATGGAGAACCAAGACATGGACACAACAGTTCTTGTTGGGAGAATTGCACAGCAAAGTTGCCTGGTGCAGGCTCCTGCAGGTGGAAGAAATCTGCAATCTCTACTCAGGAGGCAGAGCTGGATCTCAGGATCAGGATAACCCAGCTGCCCAGGAGTGTGAGACATCAACTCAGTGCTTGAGTCAGGATAATCAAAGCCATTGCTGAATCGTGTACTTGGCTCCTGTCCTAGGCCTCATTAATAGCCTCGCTTAAAGCAATTGTTAATAGCCTGTGACAGCTATAGCTGGTCTATAGCTGCACAAATAATTTCACATAACAAATATCAACTCGACTGGCCGAGTTCGTTAGGGAATTGAAGTAAACAAGTCCCGGGTGTGTTAGGGACAGGCTGGATTCCAGCTCCGACAAGGGGACCCAGCCAATCCCTTGGAACCCAGAATGGACCCATACCACTGGCCAGGGAGCTGGGCAGAGTTAAGATCTTTGCCCAATCACCTTTGTAAGAGCAGGAAATTCAAAGCCCCTGTATAAGGGGCACACATCAATAACCACTGGCTGTTGCTGCTGACCCTCGGGGCGGGTGTGCTGCATTCCTGTCTCCATCAGAGACAACAGGCACCACGGCTCCGGGCCAAGCAGGTGCACTTAGCTAATCTGCTCACTTTGCTCATTTGGTTGTTGAACTTCTGGGTGCCTGAGATGTCTTCCATGTCCCTCCACCCACATTTCTCAGCTCAGGGCTCTTTACAAGAAGTGGGCTGGTACTTTCCCCTTCAGAAGACATTGACTTTAAGGACAGGTATCAGGGTGACCAGGTGTGTTGAAGACACCTGTGGGTGCCGTGATAACACCATTACAAATGAGACTCTGCTTGTATTGCCCTTGCTTGCAGTTTTTGGGTGGGAGTTGGTGAATGTGAGGGGTCCCAGTGCACTGTGAGTTTGAGCAAAGGCTGCATCTCGCTGCCTGTGGGATGTGTGCGGGGGGCTCCAGGTTTTCCAGGCAGATACACTGATTGCAGGCCGGCTTCTAGAAGGGCTGCCAGCGTTGGAAGCTGAAGAGGCCCCAAGGATCCCTGTTTTGCATTATGCCAGGTGTGCCAGGGATGATCCAGAGATCTCCCAATGCTGAGGAGCAGAGACTGCCCAGCAGCTTGGCCTGATGAGCACTGGCACAAGCACCCTGCACGCTGTATAGCCAGCCCTGCTGAGGCAAAAGGACAGGCCATGCTCAGGTCCAGACCCCACACTTTCAAAAGATTGATTAGAAAAATTGCAAGTGTCCATAGGAAAGCTCAGGTCAATTTTGAAGTGCTGGGAAACTAAAACGAGAGCAGCAGAGCACACTGAGCTTGTCAGGTAAAAGGTGAAGGTACTTCTGAGAGCAAAGGGCTCTTCAGTTTGGAAGGCACACACACGTAGGACCCTGTGGGGTGACCCTGGAACCAGCCCAGGCCAACTGAAGTATGACACAGTTTTTGCTGCAGATTAATTAGCTATCAGACCAGAGAGTGTTCAGGGCTCTTCAGTGCTCAGTCTTCACAAAACCCTTCTAAAGGCTCTATGACTGCCCACCTTGTGCCCGGATTGAACTCATAATCAGAGGGCAGAAGAACCTGTGTGACAAAGGACTTCAAAGCAGGAGAGCACCACCTGGAGCACCAGCACGGAGCCAACAGCCCCACAACCAGCACATCCTGCCTACACTGTGGCCCAGGGCAGGGGAGGGGCTGCAGCGTGTGGGAGAGAACAGAGCCAGGCTGACCCCCTGGCTGAGCTGCAGAGGCACACAGGGTCCTCTGACCACGAGAAGTAAAACAGAACTTGGAGGGACAGCTGGGAGACCAGAACTGTACAAAAGCTGTTGCCACAAAAACCACAGCTACATTCATGTTCACATTCAGGCAGCCTGGGGCACACTACAGGAGAAAAGGTGAGGCAGAACAGCACTCAGGGGAAGCCCTCAGCAGACAAATGCATCCAGAGCATTTCTCAGAGTTGGATTGCAGGGTGATGGGAAGGTGTCTGTGCTGGTATTTCGTCCTTTTAAAATTTATTTATTTAATTTCCAAAATGGATTTAATGACAACACTATCAAGTTATGTTTTTTTAGAAAAGAAAATACCAGTCTGGTGGGAATAGTAAAGAGCAGTAATGGGCCAAATGGATGTTGGGGTCAGTGTAAGTGCTTGTGGGCTGGCCATGGGACTATGGGATCCAGGCTCACAGTCTGCCAGGCCAACACCAGCCCACAACAGCCAAGAACCCAGGAAATGCTGGAGAGCTGAACAGAAACACCCCCGAGAGCAAAGGGACATCTTCCCCATTTTCATTCATTAGCTAGGCCTGAGTCCATAACCAAATTTCCCACAAGCGTGTGTCCTGCTAGGGGTCATGTGGAGCCACATTTGGGCTTTGCAGACACTGGGCCCAGGTGAAAGCACCTTCACTGCACACCAGCAAACACAGCTTCCAGGCTTTTGTGCATCTATGGAGCCAAAATCACAGCCTCACTGTGCCCCTTGGTCTTCCCGGCTTTTACTCCAAGAATGCCAATCCCAGTTGTTTCCTGATAGGAGTAAACACCTTTACAGAAAAAAACCCCAAACATTTCAGTGCTCCTTGATTTGGTTGGAATGTAATTTATGAAATGTCACCTTGAATGGAGACTTAATATTTCATATCAGGTCCAACCAATCCATTCATTTTCCATCAAAATCAAGCCTGCCAGCGTTGGAGAGGACTCAGGGGTTACAGCAGACACAAGGTTGAATATTAAGGTAACAGTGAGCTCTAACTGCAAAAAAATATAAACCTATGTAGTGGTTTAGGTTTGCTAATTTGAGATTTTTCAGCTAATGTACTAATTAAAGTGGGTTTAGTGCTGGCTAAATGCTAGTGCACTTACTAGAATACATTTATTTATTTCTTGCTGTTGAGACAGGATTAGGAAGAAGGCAAAGTAGGCTCAAAATTTTAAAAGGGTATAAAGAAAGCTTTATTAACGGTAGCTAAAAGAAAGAATAGTAAGAATTAGAATAAAACCTTTAGTACACTTCTTTTCTCCTCTACAACCTTTTCTTTCTCACTCACAATGTACAAAAACAATTCAGCCTGTTTATCACTTTTAGAATAGTCTTTCTTTAGTTTACTTAGGGAGAGGAGTCTTTTTTGTTAATTTATGGAGACTTTTCTATAAGAAAAATATTCTTTCGTGGCTTTTAATTTTAGTAGTTACCTGGAAAATCTGTGATCATGAAGTCCCTCCCATTTTTTCAAAGCTTTTTTTACAACTGTGTTTATGGGCTATGTTAGTTTGTGGGGTACTATTTTAAAGATGAGCTGTTTAAGAGCAAAGGTTCTCTTCATCTATCTCTGAGATCATCATTTCTGAGAACAGAGGTCTTTTTTTTCTTTCTTTGGGGCAGAAAGTCTTTGTAACTCTTTTCTTTCTTTTTGTTTAAACTTCTCATGGGATCACAGCTACTCCAACATTTGCCTACTTTAGCATGGAGGCTTTTACTCATATCTACAATTTGAACTCTTCATCTCTTTATACTTTCATGAGTTATAAGGAAAAATAGTTTGGTGTATTAATTACATTCTTCTCTATAGCTTTGTAAGAGGATTTTAGCCTTAAGATTAAGGTATCTCTTCTTCCCTCCCACCTGGGACTTGACTCTGTCTTTACTGACCTTGGTGTTCTTATGTTGTTCTTTTATATGTTCTTACTTTCTCCTCTACTCTCACCCGAGGGAGGACTGAAGGTTTATAAAGTCTTATTTGTGCACTGAAAGAGTTAACATCTCACTTAGGCTTGCAGGTTGTGGGGGGAGGCCAGGATCTCAGCAGCCAGGCCAGAACACAGCAGCAGCACACCGGGGGCTGATGGCTTCTCCTCCCCTTGCCCGGTGGGTGCAGGTGAACCTCAAGAGCAGCAGAATCTTGGCCGAGCCAGCCCAGCCCCGGCTGTTCCTGGGGCCCAGCGGACCCAGCTCGGCCTGGGCTGGTGGCAGGGCAGGGCTTTGTAGCAGCAAGATGTTAGAAGCCGCAGCCATGGCCCAGCCCAGCCTTGGCCCTGCGGCCTCCCCTCTCCCTGCCCAGCAGACGATGGGGCACGGTGGGGCTCCCTGAGAAGGGGTCCGGCCCCACAGCAGGAGCTGCCCAGCCCGGCCTGGCTGAGACGGGTCCGGCCCGGCCTCGTTACCTGCTCTTAGGCCAGAAGAGAAACAAAGAACTCCTAGGATTTTCCAGTTTTAACACGTGTGTTCACAGCAGCGTGTTCAGCTTTCTAGTGGTTTAAGAAAATATCAGTATCCAAAATGACTCACTGATTGGTTTTATCAGGCACAGAGGAAGCTCTCAGCAGTCCCTCTCAAAAAAATCCTTGCTTCTGTGGTGGCTCCAATGATACAGCCAGCACAACCCCCAACTGGTGCACTTTAGGAGGAGCATGGCCAAAAGGCTGAGGGAGGCTACTTTGGAAGTGTTCAAAAACATGTGGATGTGGCACTGGGGGACATGAGTTAGTGGTGGCTTTGGTACTGGTAGGGGAATGGTTGGAATCAGTGATCTCAGAGGACTTTTCCAGCCTTAAAGGTGCTGTGGTTCTATGATTCCACCCTCCCCCTAGAACTCAGATGCCTGGGCCTAAAGGAGTTTGGAGAAACCTGAGAAGGTCCAGCTGTAGGTGCCACAGTGGTCAGAGGCACGAGGGTTGAAGGAGCCAGGCTTGTCTAACCAGGAGGAAGATGTAAGAGGAGCCTACAGCTTCTAGGAGTCCTGAAGATCACAGAGCCAAACTTCCCAGCCAGAACAGCCAGCACAACAAGGGGCGGTGAGGAAATGGGGCAACACCCACGTGTAATGGCTTGAGAAGTTCAAATTCCACACAAGGAATCAAAATGTGTGCTTGGATGGTGGTGCAGCCTGGGAATAGGTCACAGAGAGGTGGGAGTTCTGCATCCTCGGAGCTTTTCCATATTTGGCTATTGAAAGGCACAGCTGGCTTGTCCTAGTTGATCGGTGGTGACAGGCCGGTGACAGTCCTGCCACAGCAGATGTTGGACCAGAGCCCTCCAGAAGTGCCTCCCCACCACCACCTCTCACACTGCACCAGATTCCAGCTCTAGAACAGGACTTTGTCTTTGAAGAACCAAATCTATGTCCTGAGTCAGTTTGATGCACTGAATTTATGTCACTTTTTCTTCACAAAGAGTTATTTAGGACAACTCAGGACATGGAAGCTGCCTCCAAAGGAATGAATGATGCTGTTCTATAAACACCTCTTCTGTTTTTATAAAGTAGCCAGGCAGGAGTGTGCCAAAAACATTACCAGGGTCTCAAAGCAGGAGCTGGATGGCTTCTAAAGATGAGAATAAAATTTGAATCTGTTCACTGGGGGCTGGATTATCAACATTTAAATTGCTGCAAGTCAGAAATTAACCCACTGACCTCCACACTGGGCTTACGCAGGCAAGCAAAAAGCAACCTTGTACTGTATCTTCAGCCCCTGAAAACCAACACCTATTTCCTGCGTCTCTTCTTTGGCAGAGCAGCTGAAAGATCGCCAGCTATTAAAGATTCCTGGCCAAGCAGATTTTGGATTCAAACTTGGCCCAGGAAAAATAACTTCTTCTGTCCAAGAACACAAAGCAGCTGAATGATTTCAGAGTATTTCTATGCCAAGCCTGACCTGAGTCCAAGTCAGAAGAACCCAGCTGAAGACTCCAGGAAGTCTCTTTTTAAGGTAGAAATGGGTTTATGTTCATGTTTTAAAGGTCTTGTACCTCTGGCTTCACATCTGACCTGGGCAGCTCAGCTAAGACACCTCAACTTGTACCAGATGTTGGGCACACCAGGACAGCAGGCACCCACCAGTTCCCCAGCTCTCCTGGAGCTCTCTCCTACTCTTATATTAAGCTGCATTTTGGCATTAAACAAAATTCCTAATGGTTCCTCACTATCCATGTTCCTTTGAAGCTGGCATGTCTCCAGCCCCTCTCTTGGCTCTCACAATCTTAGCTGACCTTCACACACACCTCTCAGTATGTTTTCAATATCACTTCAGGGATGCCAACCCTGGTGCCTTCCAAAGAAGTTTTGTTGTGGACTGAGGAACCCAATCAAACACATAATAGATAAATAAAATTGTGCTGTACAAATACCCTGAACTGCAATCCAAGGAGCTGCTGCTCTGCTCATCCCCCACTCAGGTGAGATCAACCCGTGTTTCATGTGAGCCTGCAGACCCCTGATCTCTGTGTGACTGACACAGACATGAGGCCATGGGACCCTTAGTGCTGCTTCACTGCCACCAGAGCCATCATGTCCTGCCAGCCTGCCATTCCTCACCACAACAGCACCTACCACCAGTGTCTGTACCAGGCTGAAACACAGCCAAAAAACCGTGTGGGAAAAGAGAATAGTGCCATAGGAGTTAATTACCCTGGCAGGAAATCCGTTCCCAGATGGCTACTGACAAGAGGTGAGATATCAAAACAAAAGGCATGGAAGGGAGTGCAGATCAGAGAAGCCCAGGGTGCAGTTCGGATTTTGCCTGCTCCCTTATCCCCCTCTCTGGAAGGCTCAAACAGAGGCCCCCGTCCCCCCAGCACCCAGGGACGGCTCAGGGGTGTCCTGCAGCAGCGGCATCTCCCTAGATGTCCCTTGTTTGCAGTGCAAAACATCTTCCTTTAAGAACAAACGATTCTGATGCAGAGGAAAGGAAGAAGAATAAAAACCATTACGGCTGCTTTACAATGTCCTCAGAATGAAGTGAATGGGAGTGAGGACACGTGAGTGCAGAGAGTGGAGAGCGGCAGCACAATCACTCTGGAACAGAAACAGCACTCCCAGCACACGCCAGGCTGGCAAGGAGCAGAAAGGGCACAGGGAAAAAAGCTCCAGAAATACCTTCAAAGCTGGAGATGACAAAGGGAAGCCTGGCCCGGTGGGACTGTGACAGCTTATAACACATGACACAGATGAGGCTGAAGCATTGAGCGCATCCTTCAGCACTCAGAATAAAGAAATAATTGCAACAAGCTGTGTGAGGCAACGTTCTACAAAGAGATGAGACAGGCCAGGTGTGAGAAGGGATGAGTTAGAGATGGCTGAACCAGAACAAGGTACTCAGATCCCAGCACCTGCTGACTCCCCCAGAGTACTCATGGATCCAGCTGAAGTTGCTTCTGAAACTGTTTGCATCACTTTGAGGGAGCCGTATGAACATGGGAGGGTGAGAAGGGGCTGAGGCAGGGGTATAATATCTGTTATTCAGAAGAGGAAGGAGGAGGGAGTGGAAAATACAGTCATCTCCAAACTGTAGCTTGAATCCAGAGCATGGAGGTTTTTCAGGAAGACAATATTAAGCAATTAGGTTATTGCCACCAAAGAGATAAGGTAATAAAAATGCCAGGTGTGGATTTCTGAGGAAGAAATTATCTCAGGCTAGGCTCATTCCTTTGCTGTGGCAGCTGACATCCTGAGAGGGGAGAAGTACTAAATGTGACATGTACTTTGGAAAGGACTTGTGATTTTTCTTGTAACACATTGGGGTTTGATACAGGTGGACAGCTGAGAGCCCAGAACATTCCCACAGCTGAAACCCTGGTGGGTACAGAGAATCATGAGCCTTTCCCACTCAAAGTGTCTTTTATTTGGAAATTTTTCACTCCTTTCCCAGGAATGGCTCTAGGTCTGACAGCTCAACCCTTGCCTCTCACTTGAGAGCAACGTGATAATTCGGTCTTCACCTCGCATTCACTCACTCCCCCAAAGTGGATTTTCAGCTCTGGATTTATCCCAAGTTGTCTCTTTCCCTTTGTGTACTCTATTTAAAAACATACCATTCACACGTTACATTTTTAGGCCACCTCAGATGTCCTTGCTGCTGTTTCATGGTCAGCTGCTCCATCTCCCTGAGCTAATGGGGAGCTATTAAAAGCCAGGATGACTCTTGCTGAGGGAACAGGAGCTGCTGACTTACCGCTTCTTTGCAAACACCCCCGGCTTGCAGGGCCAGGGTGAAGCCTTGTTCAAGCCTTCCCTGCTGGCTGCTCAAGCTCCCTGAGATCCAGACCTGAAGGGGGTCAGAAATCCTTTCCCTCCTGAGTTCTTTCCTTGGTTTGCTTTCCTTTGGTACAATGAGTTGCTCAGAAATTTCTCAGAGGCAGATTGTTTTATCTTTAATTTTGCTCTATTTTACAAACCAGGTAAAGATTTGCTCTGGCCAAAAGGTTGGATTTCCCTATGCTGAACATGTGGAAAGAAGCAGCCTGGAGGCAGCCCCATGTCCCACAGCAGGAGGGGCAGGTGGGTGACCAACAGGATATAAGGGCTCTCTCTGTCTCCATCACACTTCTTACAGCCTCTCCTGGCACGTACAGGGGTAAAACCTCAAAGCTGCTGATCCTGAAGGAGGCCTGAAGCTGGATCTGCCCAGGAAGAAGCAGTTCAGCAGAGCTGTATTTGTCCCATGCCCTGAGCTCTGGCTCAGATTCATTTGCCTTGATCCACTGGTTCATCTCCAAGAGGCTCTTCTGAGACTGTGATGGGGTTCATCCCTTCCCTGTCACCTTCTCTTCCCAGAGATGTCATTCCTGACCCTTGTATCAAGGTTTAACCCCAGCCAGCCACTGAGCCCCAGGAAGCCTGGGGGCAGAAAATCAGAAGGGTAAAACTTAGAAAACTCAAGGCTTGAGGTAAAGACATTTCAATAGGGAACGCAAAAGCCACACAAGAAACACAAGCAAGACAAGGAATTAATTCCCTGCTTCCCACAGGCAGGCAGGTGCTCAGGCACTTCTGGGATAGCAGGATTTCCTCATGTGCAGTGGTTACTTAGAAAGAGAAATACTCTGCATGTGCCCACCTTCCTGCTTTTTCCTCATACTCTAATACTGAGCATGGTGTCACATGGTCTGGAATATCCCTGTGGTCAGTTGGGGTCACCTGCCCCAGCTGTGTCCCTTCCCAGCCTCCCATAGGTGTAGCCCTGCTCAAGACTTCCCTGTAGCCTGCCCCTCCCCAGTGTGGCCGTAGGAAAAGCAGAAGAGGCCTCAGCTCTGGGTCATCTCAGCAATAACAAAAACATCTCTGTATGATCAGCTCTGTGTTCAGCACAAACCCAAAACACAGTCTCATTCCAGCCACTCCAAAGAAAATCAGCTGTACTGCAGCCCAAACCAGAACACCTGGTTTTGGGAGGAAAAACAAGATCTCATGAGAGTAACTGTCCTGCTCTGCTCTGCTCTGCAATAGAAGAAAGACATGAAGCCATTAGACAGTGTCCAAAGGAGGGACATGAGAATGGCTGAGGGCCTTGAGGGGAACCATACGAGGGGCAGCTGAACTGGAGAAGACTGAGGTCAGACCTCACCAGAGGCTGCAACTTTCTTGTGAAGGGAAGAGGAAGGGCAGCTCCAATCTCTGCTCCCCGGGACATGGCTGGAGCTGGGCCAGGACAGGCTCAGGCTCAGATCAGGGAAAGGTTCTTCCCCCAGAGGGTGCTGGGCACTGCCCAGGCTCCCCAGGGAATGGGCATGGCTCCAAGGCTGGCAGAGCTCCAGGAGCCTTTGGACAGCGCTGCCAGGGATGGACAGGGTGGGATTGTTGGGGGGTCTGGGCAGGGACAGGGGCTGGGCTGGATGATGCTGGTGGGACCCTTTCAATTCAGGGCATTATGTGATTCTGTAACTTTTGCCTCCAAGCAGGTCCTACTTTGGAGGTAGGAGCCTCCTCCAGGATAAGCTTATCCTGGGGCAGAGCAGTTCTTCAACATCAAGCACCTGATGAGTCCTTCTGTCATCACTGGAGCCAGCTAAAGGATAAGCCTATCCACTGAGGCTGCCTGAATTTAAAGGTTGCATTCTAAAAGAGAATTTTAGGTTAAAAGAGTCTTCCTTGTAGCTGGCAAAACCTGGGCTGGGGAGTACAAGCAACCCTCTGATTGCCTTGGCAGCCCTGAGAGCTGAGGAGAAGCACTCCGAGGTGGCACAGAGCCTCAAAATGATGTGTTGCAGTCCTCAGCATTTCCAACACTTCAGACTCCTGGGAAATTTAGCTCCTGAGCCAGTTTGACATTTTTTGGAAATTTTGCTCTCTTAATGTGTATTATAGGTTGCATTTAATCATGCTGAGCTGGTGAGTAATAGCTATAAAATACTCTAGCAATTTCATACAAATTTTTTAACTGCTCAAAGGAAAAAAAGGATACTAGAGAGGGTGAGTCAGGCCCTGAGAAACAGGTTCCATGGACTCATTCTTTGGATTGCAAATTGTTTGTGAGCAGATTCTGATTTCTTTAACTGGGTCATTTCCTAAAAATGTTTTTGACTGGTTTTCATGAGTCATTCAGAAGAGTTCAGCTGGTTGCCCACTGCTCTCCACAATGGGATTCAGAATGTGCATGTTATCATTTAACTCACAGGGGTTTGTTCCTTCATCCCTCCCAAAGGACTCAGTGATGGCTGGAAGGAAAAACAGAGATGAACACAGGGATGAACACAGGGATGAACACAGGGGGACTTTGGTGTAGATGCTGAGAGCAGGCGATTTTAGCATTTGTCTGCTCAGCAGGCTCTCTTCACCTCAGAGGAAGAAGGAATTTGACACCGGAACTGAGCAAACTTGGCCAGAAAAGCATTTTGGGGGGCTGACTGAGGTGCCCAGTCTGGGATTATGAATTACGGTCCAGAACTTGTGCTGGGGGTCATCCTCGCAAGGAGAGCGGGAGGGATATGGGTGAGCTGGGGCATGGCCTGGACATGCAACCTCTCCCAGCCTGCTCCCTCCTGAGATCTCTTTCCACCTTGGGAAGTGCTTTCTGTTCTGCTCTCCTTCCAATAAACAATTCCTGCAGGGGAATCAAAGAATCACAGTGTACTGAGTTAGAATGGACACGCAAAGATCACTAAATCTGACTCTTAAATGGATGGGCCATCCACAGCCTTGGCATTAGTGGCACCATGCTGTGAGCAACTGGGTCAGAGGTTATCAAAATATTAATTCACATTATACTTGTGTTGGTTTGGCACAGCCTGGTTTTTGGCAGCGGGGGAGGATCACAGAAGTGGCTTCTGTGAGAAGCTGCTGGAAGCTTCCACCATGTCCAACAGAGCCAACTTCTGATGGCTCTGAAGAGGGATGTGCTGCTGGCCCAATTAGAGAGGTTGGTAACGCCTCTGGGATGGCATTTCTAAGAAAATCAAAACCGCCACGGGCAGGGTGTCACCGTCACTGGGGCCGTCTCAGCAGAGCCCGCGGCGAGCCTCGCCTGCCTGGCCCCCGTGCCAGCCGTGCCGTGGGCAGCAGGGCCGGGGCGGCGGCGGCTCCTCCTTCCCAGCGCCTGCACGAGCAGAGGCGTCGAACAGCGCCGGGGCCGCCCCTGCCCAGGCCACGGCAGCGGGAACGCGGCAGCAATTCCCCGAGGTGGAACCTGGACGGCATCGACCCATCAGAGCTGCAGGATCCTGCAGGAATTTTTGAATTGGTGGAACTTGTTGACAATGGTACCTATGGGCAGCAGGTTTGTTCTAGTCAGAGAAGAGGAGCAAGTGAGGACACGTGAGGGAAAAGAACATGGTGGCACCAAGGTCGGTGGAAAAAGAGGGGGAGGAAGTGCTCCAAGTGCCGGAGCAGAGATTCCTCTGCAGGCCATGGTGAGGACTGTGGTGGAGCAGGCTGTCTCGGGGGATGCAGAAATCCACTCACAGCCTGTGGGAGAAGTGCTCACACCAGAGCGGGTGGATGCTGGTGGATGCTCCCGTGGGAGACCCAAACGGAGAGTGAGGGCCCCTGCTCCCAGACAGAGAGAGAGCCCTTGCTTCCAAGCTAGAGCAGCCCATCCTTAGAGGACTGCACCCTGTGGATGAGTGACCCACGCCACAGCAGTTTTGGGAAGACTTTTTGCACATGGGAAGGACACCACGGCACAGCAGAGACCCTGAGTGAACAGAAGATCTCGAGTGATGAACTGACCAA
>VYZP01072676.1:3459-37505 GCA_013400635.1 Hypocryptadius cinnamomeus | reverse complement strand
CCTGGATTTTTTTTTTTTTTTGTGTGTGTGTCAGAAATTATGCTGATTAATAGTATTCATAAAGGGGCAAGATCACAGGCACAGCTGTCTCTGAACATTACCAAAGTTATAAAGCTATTAATTTCTCAGTGGTACCATTAAAAGAAAAATATTTTATGCAAATGTATTTAACTTTACAGATAATTATTCAAATTGTGGGAGTTACATTAGTGTCTTTTTAAAGACATTTCCTCTTTCTATCATTCTGGACATTTTCATTTGACTCTATTAAAATTGATAGCTCTGTTCCATGCTGAAAAACAGCATCTAGCTTTAAATTTTAGTTTCCTTAATTGATTATATGACACACCATGACCAGCAACTAAATTTTAAACAGACATTTAGATACAATTAGCACAATACTGAAGGTTTCAAGTGTTTATGTTTATTTTCAGCTCACAAAGCTGTGCTCTAATCAAATAAAAATAGAAAATAGGTATCAAAAACCACCGTGAGCAGGACTTATGTCTTTTGCTGTCCATTGAGTGCCTAAGTAACCAGCAACCAGTTTGATGTATTTCTTACCTCTGCATAACTTTGCAAAGAGAGTTGAGTTCTGTGTGGTTATGTGCAATCTTAGTGATGTAACATTTCAACTCAGTTAATTGATTCAGTACAAGTATATTAACCTAAATTTGGTAAAACCAGTAAAATTAGCCCCTCTGTTATTGTCTTGGATAAAATGAACTGTATTGTGAACCAGATTTGGCTGAGTGTATGGAAACAGAGCCTGATAGACCCTATGGAATTAATGGACACCAATTAAAGTGTTTAGAGATTAAGAATATCTTCCTGTTCAATTGCACTTGTTATCTTAGTTTTCAAAGCTCAGGATATTTTCCTATTTCTAAAAATAATAAGGATGTTCCTAGTGAAGCGTACTCACATAGCCTAAAACCCAATTTGTTTCAACAATTTTTCTTTGCCTTTTAACAACTCCTTAGTCATATATTTGGCATATTTCACGGCAGTACAAAAAGCCATCTTTTCATTCTTGCTGTCATCTGTGTGCTCTTCATCTTATAAGCATTAAAAGAGCCCTCTGGCTTGAACATTAGGTGATCTTTATCCCTACTTCATTATATCAGTGAAAGAAAACAAACAGTATTTTTAAAATGTAATTGAACTCTTAAAAAAAAAAAATCTAATTACCCCAGGCAGTAAATGAGAATGGGCCATTTAAATTTTAGTTTCAATGCATTAATTTTTTTAGTATAAGTCTATTTCAGCTACAGTAGGATACAAAACAGATGAAGTTTTCAAGGCATAATTTTTTATCTATTGTAATAAATTTTCACAGTGTTGCAGGTCAAAATGAGTTCTGTAGTTTTAAATGAGTTTTTTGGATATTAACAGCTTAATGGCTGTGGAATTTATATCAAGATCATGATAATTTTTTAAAATTTGAGCGTGCTATATAGGCAATATGAAAAGCTCCTCAAATTATTAAAAATTAGTCTTTTTGCACTAACAGAGAAGCAACAGAATTAATGAGATATCAGGAAATCAGAACATTTGCACAAGGTACAAAAGATTCCAGAAAGCAGGTTGCATTCATTATGCTTTTCATCAGTAAGCACTGTTGGTTCTCTTCTGCAATTCAGTGCCAGCTGAAATTCAATGCCAATACAAGGTCATAGGGGAATGAAAGGGTTCCAACAGCACTTTTACTTTATGAGCTATTGCTCATTTCACCACTTCAGCATTGGGAAAGATAAATTTTCTAATCCTGAAGTTATTTGAATTAGCTGCTTAGAACCTTTTTGTAAATTATAATACTTGGAAGCACCTAATTTTTACATTTTTGTGCTAAGAACTTATTGAACAAAAACACTGTGTACTGTACATGTGCCAAAGCAGCCCATAGGAGGTTTGAATATCTCTGAGTGGCTTGGTGCCAATGACATCTTGAGCTGACTGTGCTGTCTTAAAGTAAAAATCTAGAATCAGTTTCAAGCTTAAAAAAATAAAATCTCT
Source organism: Hypocryptadius cinnamomeus (assembly GCA_013400635.1). Taxonomy (NCBI): domain Eukaryota; kingdom Metazoa; phylum Chordata; class Aves; order Passeriformes; family Zosteropidae; genus Hypocryptadius; species Hypocryptadius cinnamomeus. Next base: position 35,489 of record VYZP01072676.1, on the reverse strand, counting down.
ACTGTATAAAGCTCTTGCTATTTATAAGCAGAATAGAGGGAAGACATTTGAGTTCAGTGGGCCCATAGGTTTGAGATTATGGGATTGGCTGCTTAACTTTTCTGAGCTAAGACAGTGAAAGGATGAAATGGTTTGACAAAGATCCAATTGCATACACTCAGAATGTGTCTTCTCTGGGGTTAGCTCCATCTTCCCTAGGTGACTTTGTTTTGAAACAGGATTAATAGTCTTGCCCAGTAGGGAAGGCACGTAGGGATTGCTGCTTATGGGGTATTATGTAGCTGAGACTTAAAATTTATTTGCTGAAAGTGAAGTTGGTACCATTGTAACTATGTTCATTTGCAGCCACTGTTTGTTCATAAGGTATCCACAAGGTTCAGTGGCACTGGTGATGAGAGAATACTGAAAGTTATAGGTGCAGGATTAATATTGCCTAGCAAAGGAAGAGAAAGTTTTTAAACTGGGAGAATTTAGATTTCAAGTGCAAGGTTATGGACAGCAACAAACTTTGTAAAAAAAATTCTGTGGAAAATAAATAAGGCTTTGAGGTCTACTCATTTCTCTCCAGTCAACCAGTGGTGATGCAAAAATCAAAAAAGAGTTTCTAAGGCAGTTTTCTCTTCCAAATTCAAAGCATATCTTGTGTATTTCTGGCGTAGTTTTGTTTTTGTTCCAAAGCTGTGGAACTGTCCCCAAGAGGCATGTACAGCTGAACTTTGCTTTTCAGGCTTGGAGTTCCATGGGCCTCATTTGCAGTGTCACAGGCTTATCCTCATGGAAATGTCACTCTGCATGCAGGGCAGGGTGTCCACTCAATGACAGAGGCAAAGGCTGTGACAGATCCAGGCTAGGTACTGATTACCTGGATTGCTAATTACCAGGATTGCTATTGATCCCAGACAAAGCTGCTCCTGGCAGATGGATGCAGCTCTGAGAACCTTCTCCCAGGTCTCTGTGATGGGCACCTGTCCAGGGGCACACATTGGCCTCTTGTTGCATTTCAGAGAGAGAAAAGCCCTCTTTAGGGAGCTCAGTGATTTATCTAAAGGCAAATATGCACATGCTGAAACCAAGGTGCCCTGTTGAGGCACCGCAGGAAAAAGAGCACAGTCTCTGTGAAGGACGGTGCTGCTGATGGTAAATGCAAAGCACACTTTTGTTTGGCAATGTCAAATTGAGGCATTCAGAAGGAGTCAGGTGCAAAAAAATCCAACAAACTAATTAAATTAAAAACATTACATTGGTAGAAATTTATCCTTGATTTTGGGTGTTGGATCATTGGTGTCTTTCAAGCTTTTCTCTGTACTTCAAAAGTAGGGATGGGAATTTTTTTTCTTAATCGAAGCTTAAACCCAAAGGACATAACTTCATTCTAGCTACCAATGTAGCTTCAAATGTGAAGGGAATAACTACACTCCTTATGGTAAAGCAGCATGGTCAGTCAGCACCAGACAACTAAAAGAAATTCTAGTGTGACACAGACAACTAAATTGTCATAAGCATGTGGATGTTTTAATATTACAAGAACAGATTTAACACCCACTCCAACTCACAGGAGTCATAAAATGGGACTAAGACTATGACTTTGTTCTTGGAGAATGGCAAATTTCAGTTTTCTTTCAGTGGCTTCAGTGGAGTACTGAAACAAAAGGATTATATTCTGTAGTATAATTAACAAAGAAGATTTACATAAAAAAAAGATGAAAAAGAAGCATGTTAAATAGTTCTCAATAGATTATTTATTCAGTGCTTAGAATGACATTGATTCCTTATACATGCCCTAGACAGCAAAATAATGGAAACAACATCATGACTTTGAGGAGAGATATGACCATCAAATATGAAAATAAAGATACTTCTGGCCCTAGACTGTCAGATTTTTGATTTCAGATCACATGAAAATATACAAAACAAACTGAGGGATGTGAAGGAGCATTGGCTAGTTTAATCTAACCAAAAAACCCTCTATTTGTTTATTTACTGGAAAGCCAAAGTAAGATTACTCTTCAGTTGGCAAGGGTTCTCCATGTCTTTCTGTAGAATTATCATTGCTAGATTTTTCTTTAAAGTAAATTTAATGGCATCATGAAATGTGCATTGGAATTGTGCATTCTGAATCTCAAAAAGAGCAATACATCCCCTTGAAACTAAGTACTTTCCCCCATCTCAGCACATCCTAGTTTAGAAACTTTCCATTCAGATTTCTCTTTTTTTTTTTTTCTCTACAATCCATTTCTTTTTGTTTTATTTTGCTCATGGTTCATGCGTTTATAAGGGTCTGTAAATACCAGTTGGTAACACAATACCTGAACACCTTCTGCATTTTCTGTATCTAGCCTTAAACACCTTACTGCATACTTTAGTTCTTTCCAAGGTAAAACCCATCAGTGTCAAATTAAAACAGATTGCAGAATTTTGCTCTTTATTCTCTGTCAGGTATTTCTTGACAGCCTGGAATTTGCACTAACCTCTGTTTGATCCTTGACACTCTTGACAACCTCAAACTGGAAGTTTGTTAAAGGGTGCCAACATATCTTGTATATTAACATCTATATTAAAGTGAGGTTTTAAAAAGAATTTTCATAGCTTTTGGCACCAGATAACTTTTAAATGTTGATAATTGTATGCTATTATCACTGGATATATAGTTCCTGATCGTATCAATTGACATATCACTTGGAAATGGTTCTTGATTTCTCTCTGGAAAAAGCTGCTGGTTCAGTTTTACTTGCACATTCTATTTCAGGCATAGTTAATGAAATTACTTATTTCTCAGGAGGAATTTTTGGCATATTCAGGTTGCATATCCATTTACTGGGCTATTGCTGAACATTATGAAATGTGATGGACAGAATGGTACAATTTCTACAATATGTATTTCAGTGTGAGAAAGAACTTTGGCTAAAGCCTGTCTGCTGTGAACTGTCATGTACTACACAGGAGAGAAAAATTTCCTGTTGTTTATGAGCTGGTGTGATCTTGGTCAGCACAGGCTGGGTACAAAGGCCCACTGCTGCACCTGTTTAATCCCAGATGTGTGGTCTTGTCTCACTTCCTGGGTGCAAGGACAGGACAGATAAATAAATACAAAAGGGAGGTTTTTATGAACAGAGTATCACCTACTTCAGCCCTAGCAGCTGTTAGCAACAGCACCACCCTGCCTTGGCAAAGCACTCAGGCAGAGCCATGGGCTCTCTGGGAGTCTGTTATCATGTTTGGAATGCTAGCAGTTTAACTGTGGCCACTCTGGAAGTTTAAGAATCACTTCAGATTAAAGACCATCCTATGGTGCTGTTTTCTCTGGAGGGGTCATCCTAGTCCTCAGATTCTTGCAAAATTTGAACTTGCTGTCTTTTTCTCAGACAAATTACCCGTGATTACAACTGAGGAAAGACTGCAAGCCATGACATGGTAATTATTCTAAGAGATAATTAGGAAGCAGAACAGAAAATATTACTGAAGAATGAAGACAGCTGCATTGTAACTTAAAGCAAAATTGCTGAAACTCACAGCCATAAAGAGGTGGTATTTTGTGTGTTAGATGTGGAAAATGTAGTCAGCTCACCAAATATTCACCATTTGTTTTTACCCCAGGAGGTGACAGGCATGAGAATTTGAGTCAGGAGTGGTGCTATTGCAACCATTCCATCATCTTTTCCTGAGTCAGAATGGACTGTATCTAAAGCTTTCTCTCTAAAGTTCTCCAGTGTGTTATTTAAAACATTCAATGATGGGTATCACAGTGACCCTAGTGACTTCTATCAATGTTCATTGCCATAATTAGAAAATGTGGCAAAATCCAATATAAATTCTCCTAGCTGTACTTTAATTTCCTTATGATTGCTCTGAACATCATGGACACAGGGAACAGCTTAAAGACTTTTTCTTTGCAGTAGCAAATATAAAAAATCATTCATTTTTTTTTCCTTCAATCTACTCCTTTATGAATTTGGTCCTTAAAAGAAGTGACCAATCCAAAGAGAAGTTAATTCAAAATGATGGGTGTTGCTGAGCCAGTTAACTTCAGGGCTTGATCTGATGCTGATTGAAGTGATAGGAAAGTGATCCTGAATCACAGGAACTGCATTTTGGCCACAGAAAGTGCCAGTGCCCTCATTCCTGCTGCAGGCAGACACAAAGATTTCTGGGCAGCCCAGAGCTGGCTGAGCCTCTCAGATACATCAGCAGTGTGAGCTGCACCATGTCCCAGCCCCTGCCAGCTGCACTAAGGGGAGGGAACCATCACACCATCCAGGATACCCAGATGGTGTTCTTTGCTTTTAATTCCCTGTGCTTTTGCTTTCTGCTAATGTGTTTCATGGCCATGTTTGCCATCTATTTATCCGTGTATGTAAAATGGAATTTCCTTGTTTTCTCCTCCCCTTTTATTTCATCTGGTTTTTTTTTACATGGTGGCATCTGTGAAATGCTGTAACTTAATTACATGTTTAGCATGCAAATTGGGGACACGGTAACCTTAAAAGTTCTACAGATTTGTTAAAAGTTCCTACAGTTTATTTGGAGCTTGACAATGTCCATTAGTGTCTTTAGTATTGTTGCAAGCACCTATGCTTACATATAGAAATAAGAAAACAGTTTGAATGCATAGAAAAATACAAGGTAGTTAGTATTCACCCCTCATTAATTTGTGAAGTATATAATGCTATCTTAGAAGCTTTATATCGTAATATTAAAAGTAGTCATTCCAGATCAAAGGAGTGAAGCCGAAGTTATTTTGAAAATATTTAATACTTATTTTTAAGTATTATTGATAATCTTATTTTGCAGTTGGGGTGACATTTTATCACGTGCCTTTCTTTGCCCTTTTATACTCTGGATTTGCCTTACTCTGGAGTACCTTGTTTTAGGTTCCTTTTCCATGGTCTGCAAACTTCAGAGTTAAGTTTATGTGCACTGTAGGAAGCAGAAAGACAACAACCTCTGAAGTTACCAGAAAGAAATTGCATCCTGTAAATGCATTTTGGGAGAACTCTGCTAGTCTTTATCTCCAGATAATCGTGGGTATTGAAGAAGCATGCACATCTATAAATACTCATTTTCTGATTTTCTGCTATTTATATTTGCATTCGCAATTACTGGGCAACTTTAAATTTTTCCATGCTGGCACAGCCTAGGTTGACTTGGGTACCTCCATCCAAAAGGAACAGAAATCCTCTATGTTGGCACACAGATAATGAAATGGTATGGCAGCAACATCACTTGCATAATTATGCATCAGTTTATGCTGAAGAAAAAGCAGACATTTCCAGCTTAATTGTTGCCCTTGTCTCTGAGAGGTCTGTTCCTTCCAAATTCTTTTTCTCTGAAGAAATTTATCTACAGTGTAATTAGGAACACAGAAAAACCAAGCAATGAAAATGTGTGAATATGCAGGCAGCAAAAATACTTCATGAAGTGTGCAGCATGCAGACATTATGTTTGTCCTTCCCCTCCAAGTTCATGACCTTACTAGTGATATAAATAAGTGTTTCTTGTAATATGTGATTAGAAGCTGAAATTTAGAGTGTAAGGGAGTAACTGGATTGCAGGGTTCTATTAAACTGAATTTAATATCTACATTTTCCCAGATGTAGATATTAAATACAGTGTGCTTCAGTACCAATAGAAAATGCCACTTTTACTATTTTTTCAGGCATGAGACTTTGTCCAAGCTTATGGCATTCAAAAGAAGATTAAATCCTGTATAAGGCTAGAAATAAAATACAGTAAATATTTCTTATTTGTTATTAAACCATTGGTAGATCATTTAAAGTGCAGTCCTTTATTCAGGCTGCTAGAGTGGTGTTGAAATCCTCAAAGCATTCAGATGGTGCAGTAATTGCACACATCTGATGCCAAGACTGCAAAACTTTGCTGAAAGCTGTGTCTTTGTTTTTGCTGTAGATAGATCATGTTCTCTGCTGCAGTGAATTAAAACAAAAAACTTCAGTAGTATCTTCCCATGTTATATCAAAATCTAGCACTCAGAGTCCAATGAGTCATGTCAGCAGCAGAGCTAGTAAGTGAATTTATATTTGTGTCTGCATAACTATCCCTTTAAGTTTATAAATGGTTCTCCTTTTTAAGAGCTGCTAAGTATGCAGCAGTTGCCTGAGCTATATGGACTTCCTCATTAGGCTGATGAACTTCAAAGTAATTGGGGTTCCTTCCAAGTATGAAGGGAGGACACACAATGCATTCCAACTGAGGTTAAGGATAAAATGTACATTTTTTTAAACAAGATGTTCCAAATTAATTTCTTTTTCCACTAAAAGAATGTATATTTTCTCCAGCAAGTCATTCTTTTCCCTTGCCATTTGTAATCTGCAAAATTAAGTTTTCCTTGAGTGAAGTCCTTTACTGACCTCATGTGTATCAGATTTTCCTCTGTGGAGTTCAGAATAGGTACATAACCTATGAATGAATTCTGGCCACATTGTACTGCAGACAAGTATTTAACAGTGTTTCCTCAGTCCTTTAATTTTCAGGCTTCTAGATTTTATTTTGCTGTAGTTTAACCATAGTCTGCCCAAGTCCTAATGGTGCAATTTAGATTGGATATCTGTTTGGTTTTATTAGAGTTAACATGTAAAAGATTTTCAATAGAAAGGCTCTTATTTTCCATTTCAACAAATCTCATTCTGGAGACAGATTATTTCATTGATTTTAGCATTAAGCAAAGAAAACACAAATTCTAATTTGAGTCTGCAGTCTAGGAATGAAGCCTAATTCACAAGGTGAAATTCAATGTGCTGTAGTGCAGTGGTCTCAAGGTTATTTCAGGTTTCAGTCCAAATAAACTGCAGGACCCAGCAGAGTTATTTCCATGTGCTAAAATTCTGCACTGTGGTGAGCATAATCTAGTATTTTTTAATGACTAATAAGACTTTAAGACAAAGATGGAAACAGTTCCCTTTTTGAAGTGTAGTGCTCCTTTTCTCATGTATTAGGTCATGGAAAATACTGCAAAACAAGAAGAGGAGGAAATCACAGTACAGTGGATGCTTCTGAGAGGGAGCCTTGTAGAAGGTTAATAAAATAACAGAGACTTCTAGCATGTGTGTGTGGTTTTTCCTTCCATTTCTCTGTGTTCAAAGCGAGATTTGTACTAATAAAGATTAAAGGGTTGGACAGTAACCTGCTCTGTGGGGGCAGCTGCAGTGTTCTGCCTGGAAACAAGGAATGCCTGTGGATGAGGAAGGGTTCCCCAGGCCAGCTGCACACACCTGGCTGCTGCTCTGCCTCTGCAGGGCCCTGGGGATGCTCTGTGTCCCTGAGGGTCCAAGGCAAGGCATGACCTATTTACCAGGTCTCGTGCTTTCACGAGAGCTGGGGCACATGTAGAGGCAGGAGGAGGCCTGCAAATAAATGGCACTGCATAGCACTTGTTGTGTATTATAGTGAAAACTGTTTTCTTAGAGGGATTGTATTCCTATGGGAATTTCAGGTGCTAAAGATATTCAACAGTCCTCTGTGTTTATGAATCAGGCTGTTAAATTCCTTATCTGGATTTACCACCAGAAAAAAAAAATCCTACATCTTTTGTAGGGGTGTGACATGACATTTACTTTTCATTTCTGGGGGTTACATGCTTCTGTGAGATGTGATGCACTTGGACAGTCCTTACCCTGTGTGAGAGGGGATCCTTATTCCAAGAACTGGAAAGATAACATGAATTGAAGTTTAAAAAGACAATTTTTGCAGGCTGCAGAAGCTGGCATTTTTTGTTAATTTTTTTTTTACCCCCAAGAAGGGAGAAACGGGAAAAATGTATTTCATAAGTGTGCACGACTGCTTACAATTTTGGCAGTGGAGCACAGAGCCTACTGCCCCTCAGGTAACATAATTTGCTTTCTTATTGCCTATGGACATACTAAAAATGTAACATTTTGCAAGAAGGCAGTGCAACACACAATAGATGATCATTTTGTGAAAGAAAATGCCATAGAAATCACTTGGTGTTATATGACATGAGTTTACATAGCTTAATGGAGTATCAGCATTATAAATATATATATATATATATATATGCACAATAGTATATCAGTGGCTTTAAGATGAGGGAGAAGTCATCCTCCATTGAAATTGCAGCAATTTTAATCAAAACACCATGATTTTTACAGAAGCCAAGCCTTAGATGTGCTTTTCTGAGATGTGGGAAGGCCAAAGGAAATAGCATTTAGATGAAGTACATGGGAGGACCAGCACTGTAAAGGAACTAATTTTATTACTACTTCTTCTTTTCCTCACTGTTAATTTTCCTTTTCTGTTGCTTGTGTTCCAGTTTTTGTGAACTGCCCCAGACTGAACTTGATGTTTATCACAGATGTATTTGCTGTGACCCTGAAGAGCAGGAGTACTATGCCTTCCATGGGTACAGAGCCAAGAAACAATCATTTCACAAAGCCTGCTAGAAAGAAGTGGATATTGAAGAGAAGATGTGGATTGCCCAAATGGCACAATGTGGGCATTGGTGGAGATGTTAATACTCAGATTTTCTGTAGGACACAGGTTTAGGCTGAATAGGTGATTCATTATCACTTAAACAATTAGTGCTGCTGTACAGCATATAGGAAATCACTGACAATATGTCTCTTGTGCTGATCAAATTAATTGTCGTTCCAAAGGAAGGATATGTATTTTTTGCACTTCCACTCTTTGTGTTCGACTCAGAAAGAAAGCTGAGTTGAGGTGTTCTCATCATCGTCTTCCAGCTATTCCTAATTTTCTCAAATCAAGAGTCTTTTATTGTTTTTATCTGATTTAATCTAGCAGATAAAAGCAATAAAAGAATCAATGTCTGGACAAATCCAAGTAGGAAATAGGGACCAAATTTTAACAACAACTGTGTGAACGATTTTCCAAAGTTCTGTATCACCTAAAATCTTTAGATCAAGGTGACATTTCTAAAGGAGACTTTACAGTTCATGTACAAATCTCTTTTGTTGTATTATGTTGTTGATTCAATAATACAATTACAGAGGATCTATTTGGTTTCAGAGAATCCCTTTTTCTTGTACTTTTTCCATTTGTGAGCAGAAATTAAAGTTGTTTGGGACTTAATCTACATGAGGTTGGTTTGGCAATACTTTGGGATTTGTAGTTCTGGTGAGAGTCCATGATTTATGGAATAAAATAACAGAATGTATCATTTATTACTAGTTTCATTCATGATTTTGACTAACCTGTTGTAACTGGAACTCCCTTTAACTCTTCTGTATTGAGAAGTCTGATTTGCTAATTTTAGCCCATCTTGCCCACATTCTCTCATTCTATCCCAAACAATATTGCATTGTGAAGCATAGAAGAGCTTAATTATAGAAGTGCTTTTATGATGTTAACACAAGTTAGACTGAAATAAATTGCATGTAGCGATGTTTTTACCCTGGTAGTAATGGTTTTGAGTTACTGCTGTAGGAGATATTCAAGCCTGAGGGATATGCCAAATATTCAGACTGAAGAGAAACACTAGAAGTATCCGAAACCCCACAGCTCTGCTAGTCCTGGCAATGGGAAACCAGATTTTTCATAGAGGAAACAAAGCTGAGTGAATGGCACACATTTCCTTTATTAATTCCTTACAGTTTAAGCTGTAGAAAAATATGTGAAAGTCAGCACAGAAGGTCTGTGATTGAAATCCTCCCATGAATGTATCACCATTTTGAAAATTCCTGCCTTCCATCTACTCTGATTTTGATATGCACATGGTGGGAACCTTGAGTGTGTCTGTAGACAGCAGGAAGGTGGCAGTAATGCAAGACTGGTGACTGGGGAAATTGGAATGAAATGCTTGGACCAGTACCGTGTCCCATTTTATTCATGAAATGCTACAATGTACAAGTTTTACTTTTTTTTTTTTTAAAGGTCTGACTTTAATTAATGAATTTGGCAATTATATAAACTGAAATGATGCATACAAAGGAGAGAACACCCATATTCTCAGTTCAGGGAGCATTCTCTGTATTACTTGCAGAGTTGGAGCTCATTGTGTTGTTTACCTCTGGAAATTATCTTTTCTGTATTTCTTTTTCTCAAGCGGCAGCTTCTCTGTGACTGTGTTGACTGGAGTATTAAGATATGAAAAGGTAATCCTGTAACAGTTGGGATTCAGTAGCTGTAGAGAAAAAGGAGGAAAAAACCATCCTACTATGCTTAGAGAAAAGCCTAGACCCTATAATTAAGATAACATTTCATTTGACAACTGAAGAGGAGCCAGACCTTCAGTCATTTTGGAGCTGGTATATTGCCACCAATTATTTTAAATCTTTTTAGTTGCCAGATATTGTTGCTCTTTTGCTGCCTGGCAGGGCACCAATGATGCTGATCTATGATCCAACCAAACAGGAAGAATAAATTAACAGCAGTGTAACTGGAACATTCTCAATCCACCAGAATTAACCACAAGTGCAAAAGAGACAGTCATGAGATAATGACTGCCTGCAGGGTAGACCATGTTTAAGATACTCTTTACTGAATAAGAATGTGGAAATGTTCCATGACAATGAGATTGAACTAATTGCCTCTCATATTTTAAAAAGTTATAAATTCTGTATTTTATTTATGCTACTAAGTGCACACCTTGAGTTTTCCAATTCGGAGAACAAGGTCTTCTGACTAAATTCCCTATTTATGCTGAATTTTTATACATTATTGCCATTTATTGTTGAACATGCAAGACCACATATATCCCACTTGGAAAACTGTTTGGAGTACAAATCTCACATATTTTTCTGCAGCTGAAGTATTCTTGTAACCTGGATATGTTCTTGACAACTCCTGGTGGTTCTTCAGTAAGCCCCTATACCAGGGTATCAGTTTCTCTCTAGCAGCTCTCAGATTTGCTGATGTTAATGCTCAACCCCCTTCTAAAAAAAAAAAAAAAAAAGAAACAAAAAAACAACCAAACCAAACCTTAGTTTCTTCCCTCTTAATTGTAAGTAAATCTCCCAGGAACTGAACTTCTGCTTGACACCAGGTTGGTACTGGTGTGAGAGAGTCAAAGGGAGACTGAGAACGCTTCAAGTGAACTTGTGTTGCACAGAACTTTCACTTCTATATACTCACACAATTTGTTTTTATTGTTTGCAGTTTAATTTAAATTTGTTTGTTCTGATGCATTTTTTTTTATTGATAAAGGGTTGTAATACATAATCACAGAATCAGGCTTGAGTTGGAAGTGACCTTAGAGATCACACTGTTGCAACCCCCTGCCATGGGCAGGGACACTTCCCACTGGCCCAGGTTGCTCTGAGCCCCAGTGTCCAGCCTGGCCTTAGACACTTCCAGGGATGAGGCAGTCACAGCTGCCCTGGGCACACTGTGCCAGGGCCTCAGGACCCTCACAGGTGAGGCTGTGACAGGTCAGTGGTTCCCAGGGTTTTCCTTTCTCCCCTTTTAAAAATGAGAGCAATGATTCCCCTTGCCCACTCTCCTGGAACTTCACTGTACTGCCATGACTTGGTCCTTGTTTCTCTGCCTGTGGAATTGCTTCTTTCACTTTAGTTTGAATCAGTGTCAAACATTTCCTGTAATGGTTTGCAAACTGAGTTCATTGTCCACTGCTCTTTCTTTGCTTGTAACTAATGTGCTCCATAAGCAGTGAGCTGCTTGATTCTTTCCTTTACTATGAATCATAAATACAAAATCCTTAACATAAGCCCATTTTATTCTAATTTGTGATGCTGTTTTCCAATGAAAAATGAAATGCAGATTTCTAAGTCACATAACAGTAAGAGCAGATGGAAATCTTATCTTCAGAGTTCTAAAGGGAGCCCTATGGAGGAGCCTAATTGAATTTCATGTAAAAGGACAATATTTTTGTTCTTTTATTTAAATGGAAGGGTTTGGTATTCCCAGAAGAAAACATTTCATTCTTGCTTTTTCCTTTGCTGTTAAATAGCTCATTTCATCTAGATTTTGTATATTTAGTTTTTTTTCTATTGGTTTTGGACTCACTGAGTGATTATTTTTCATAAGAAATGTTCTTAAAAAGAAAAAGTGCAAGTAGTTTATCTGAAAACTTTATTTATATATGTATGAATCATAATCTTTTTACTGATGGATGATGAGAAAGTTGAGACTAAACACAGAGTTAAATCATGTGCAGAAAGACTTGTTGCTTCAATGTACGATCATGTTGTCCTTCCCTGCATCCTTATTTAGAATGGCACTGCCTTTCAAGCTAAATACATAAAGTAGCACTAACAAGTTTTCACAGCTCTGCTTTAGGGTACTTCAAGGTTTATTTATATGTTATATTGCAAAATCTTGCATCTGAAGCTGGAGTCCTGCCATCTGTGGTTAACTATGCATTAAGGGGATTGCTGCCAATACAAGTGTACAAGATGACAAGGATGATCAGTTGGAAATTATCTGCTAGGAGTAAGATAGAAGCACATCTAGGATATAGCTAGAGCCTTGGATTAAGGGAGGGTGTTAATTTTCTGTGACACATATGGCTGTTCTTCAATACTTCCCTCCTTTTAACCCTCTGTAGCACTCAAAGGATGTATTCCCACATCCCATTTTCTCAGCTACACAATTGCCAAATAAATTGAGCTCTGTACTATTTTGGAGAGTTAGTTCACTGATTAAGCAATGAAAAGAAATACCCTCTAACACTGGACATATTCTGGCATGCAGAGAAGGTAAAGAATAGGGTTTTACATAATCCTGAAGGTCAGAAGCACTAACATTTAAATCAAGGAGGTTGTGGCTGAAAGACACTGTAAGGATGAGTTGACAAAAGTGCCAACATGTTAGCAGTCTGTGAGCATCTTTGCCAGCAGACAACTGTCTAATACAATTTTGTATAAAAGCACATTTTTTGCTTTATTTATTTTAATTTTTTTTAGGGTTTTTTTTTAAATGAAAGAGTTTGGTATGCCCAGAAGAAAGTATTTAATTATGACTTTGTCTCTTGTAGTCAAATAACTCGTCTCCTCTAGGTTTTGTGTGTTTAGATAGTGTACTCTGATATTTTTAACTCTACAGGAACATACAGGCCTCTGCTTTCAATGAAACTTTTCAGGGCATGGTGCCACCTTAGCATCTGCCTGGAGCATGGATCATGATTTGTGTCTGAGCACTGTTTGCTGTGAAATTCTGGTGTGACACTGATGAAGTTTGCAAAGGCAGTGGGGTTGGACATTTGCCAGTGGAGGTCACAGCACTTCAGTGGCTGCAGATTTGCTACACCTCGATGTGTCTATATGGACCAGGATGGAGATGTTTGTTTTATATTCCTGTCCAAAATGTGAAGAGCAGAAATGCTTAAATATATTTAAATCCATTCTGTGCATTCTCCACAACATCGTTTATGCTTTCTTTTGTTGTTGTTGGAGTTTTTTGAGATTTGTTTGGGATTTCTTTTTGTTGTTGGTGGTTTTTTTTAGTATTTTTAGCAAAACCTTTTTGGTTGCTGGTGGAAATATCCTAAGTTAATAAAACTAATGTAGGATACAGGAAACAAAAAGGCCACTAGCTTGATCTGGTAGAAGTTGTTTAAACATTACAAGTAGTTACCCATCTTAGCCATATGAATTTTGTGCTTAAATAAAACCTCAGTATACAGGTGTGGCACTTAATTCCATGTAGTCACAAAATAAGGCGACCAGAGAAATCAAACAAAAACATGATTTATAGTTTCCTCCAGTGTTGGTGGTATTTTTAGTGTACTTTCTTTGTTTCTTCATTTCTTCCTCACAGGTGATAGAAATTGGCTGGTGGAAAACAATAAGGTGGAAATACTCTAAAAACTTTAAAGACAAATAAATCTCTGTTGAGCAATGGAAACTGTAGCATAGAAGAATGAACAGTTCAAAGAAATTCTACACATTGAAGTTAACTATAGCAACACATCAAACAACTAATAGTGGCATTGATGGAGAACTGTAAATGCACATACTGGGAAAGGAAAAATGTTTTGAGCTTAAACTGAGCCTTTTGTATTTGAACCAAAATTACTAACATTTTCTGTGTGGGAGGGATATGGGAAAAGATGTCTTAATTGTGCTTGCTGATTAATTTTTCAATTGAGAAAGGGCAAGTTTCATTAGAAATTATCTCCCTGTGTTTACGAAGATGAGGTGAAGGAAAAGGCAATATCTAGTTGACATTCATTTGGGTTTGCTTTTCTTATATGTGCAGCAGTCATTTACGCAGAGTTCTGGGAACGTGTATGGAAAATATATTCGTTTGTGGCTCCCTTGCTTTGAATTTCTGCATGACCTCGCCTTTACTTTTCCTGCTCTGCTGCAAAAGATATTGAACTTCTGAGGATTTCTCCCCCCACACCCCCAAATTTACATGTCAATAAACCAGTATTATACACAGAGGAAGAATGAAGGAACACAGAAGTTAATTAATCTTAAGATTACACAGGGCTGAAATGTAATTTTAGAAAGTGTTCTGAGTTTCCTGGGTAATTCTATTATCCTGGGAAGAACAAAGAAACCCTAGCACTTCTCTGCTTTAACATATCATATCAGTGAGGAATAAGTTGTTTCCTGTCTTTGAGCAGCCAAATCCCAGCCATGCACTTGAGCTGGCTCCTGGCAAAGAGCTCTGCTGCCTCTCTCCCCTGCTGCCTGCTCTTAGTGACAAGGCACAGAGCAGCAGGACTTATTTTCCCTCCTGCAAGGGGCACCCCAGGGGTGAACATTTCTGTGCTAAGCGAGAAGAGAGGTTGACATGCTCTGGGGTGTCTTTGGCCCCTGATGTGTTCCTCATGTGCCATGGGGGATGTGTGGTTTGAAGACAAGTACCATGGTGAGCACTGCAAATGCCTCCTCTTTCCCATTTCAGACAGTGGAAGTTATTTCCACACCTTTGTGCACAGATGATTACTGAGTTACCTGCTTAATCAAAGTGCACTCTACCATTGCTGAGTACAGAGGAGCTTCTCTAGGGGATGATTCAGAACAGAATCTTAATTTGTGCTGTCTCTTAGGTGTCTGCAGGAGGGACTGGACTCCAGGATTCAGTTCCTTAAACTTGCATGGTAGAAAATGAAAAGTTGAATATTTTCTCACAAGGAACAGAATGTGGAATCACCAAATGTAGTTGCTTGCACAGAAGCACAGTCTTATCATGTCCATGGAAGTGGTTTAATTGGTAGTGAATTTTAAGTGTGCAATTTATATAAAAGGAATGCAAGGAATACAAAGGCTCAGCAAGACTGATGGGAAAAAAACTCTACTTTTTTGTGTGTAATAAAGGATGGCCCCTACCAAAAAAAATGGCCTGTGAAGAACCTTCTGTTCATGATGGTAAACAGGGGAAGAAATGTAGAATTTTTACCAGCTTGTTAGAAGCAAGCACACTAACGATGAACTATGACATTTTCTTTTTTGGAACTGCATCTTTTAAAGGAAGAAATATAACTAAAAGCACAGGATTGTCATAGGGGAGGAGGTGTTTGCTTTTAGCTGAGAACTCCTATTTCCAAGTCTGTACATCAAGGGAGTTTTCACTTCAAAGCTGTCTACACTAAGGAATAGGAACTTCTAATGAAACTGATAGTTAAACCCTCAGCTATCACATCATAAGCGAGTTGCTATAATAGTGCCTGCAACTATTGCACATCCTCTTTGATTTATTTCATTTTTGATCTTTACCACCTGCTGGACCAGCACAGCTTTGTTCGCCCTGGCTGAGATTTTTTTTAAATTAACCAATATACCAACAAAAATGCATTAACAATCCCTCATTATCTTTACATGATCATTATTTGGGCTCAATAAGAAAGGACATGAATAGTAACTGATCATCTACTCAGGAAAATCAAGTCTCACACAGGAGAAAGAGATCAAGGCTACATTTTTTGATAAAACAAATTCCTGTGTTTTAAATAGTCCAATTAATTATGTGATATGCTGTTTTTTCAATTAATTATGTGATATGCTAATTATCGCCTGTGCTGCAAATTTCCCTGTACTGTACTTAAATTGCATAAAAAATTGAAATGCTATTGTTTCCTAGGTTTAAAAACAGATTTTAAAAGTTATTATATGTTCTGAGCTTGCTGAAGATTGTGTCTGAATATACAAATTTTGAGTATCTATCATATTGGTACTTGTATTTCTTTAATGAAGTGTTATATTGGTTCAGTTCATTGTATCCAATAATATCTGGGAGTGGGAATAAACTTATGTGGATTTCCTAGTAATAAATAAGAGGAAAAATACAAAGCCATCCTAATGATCTGAAGATTTTACTAGCTTATGTCACTGCTTATTAAGGAAAATAAAGTCATTTTGTCTCTTTGGAATAAGTTATAAGGTTTCTCTAATCAACTCTTACAGAATGTTCTTCTAACTGGTTTTTGCCACAAGAAGAGATTTATCCTGTTGAGGACAAGAAAGCTTAGATTAAATTCTTGAATTCTGACTTCCAAAGAGATTAACATATATATTTACAGTGTTTGTTACCTTGAGAAGAGTAAGTCAATATTCTGTTAAAAAGTCACAGTGTGAATCAGTAGCAGCAGAACAGCAGCCAGATAGTATTTTAATTGCAATTATTTGCATTAATCTTCCAAGCACTGAATTTACTGTATTCCCTGAGAGTTTGAGATACTTGTTTCCCTTCTTTCTTTCCCATGTTCTCATCCCTAATAAAATGCATTCGAGTCTTCTTAAAGAAAAAAAAAAAAGGAACAGCAACCGGAACCCAAAACAACCAAACCCTGGGGAATGGTTTTGCAGAGCTTTAGAATTGCAATTGGTAGACTTTATGTAAATCAGGTTACCAATACTGGATTTACATAAAAATGCACAAAGTCCTCCAGGATAAAGTGTATTATGAACACATCTGCCATCAGAGACAAACAGTAGGCACAGAAAGGGGTTTGGCTTATGGAGTTACTGAAGTTTAGCAGAGCCCTACCAGTTGAACTCAAAGGGACTCAATTTTTCACTCCTTTTGCCTTTAGAAATCTTCAGATGATAGGAATTTCTCACAGCCATGAGAGACCAGCCTGTTTTGTACTGGGCTGCCTGTTGAGGGAGGTCACATTTGCAAAACTTCAGCCTAGGCAAGGGCTCAATCTATTCTCAGCTAGGAGGAAGACTTCTTTTTTAGGATACTAGCAAAGGGCTGCTAAGGTGATTAAGGGATGGGAGCACCTCACATGAGCAGAAAAGCTGAGAGAGCTAGGACTGTTTATCCTGGTGCAGAAACCACTCAGCAGGATTTCTTGAATATATGAAAAAATCTTGAAGGGAGGATGATTAGGAGCTGGAGCAGTCTCTTTTCAGTGGTGTCTAGTGACAGGGCAAGAGGCAATTTGCACAAACTGAAACACAGGAATATAAAGAATTCCTTTCTTTTTTTTTTTTGTTTTTTACTAGAGGTGACTGATGCTGAAGACAACTTTGAGCAATATGTTTAAAATGCCACTGTGAAGGTAAAGCACCTTATCATTACAGCATTGGGCAGTGGTCCACTAGCAATCTTTTTGCTACTCCTGTGTTCCTATTTTTCAGGGAATTCTATTTTGATGCTGTGAATTATTCAGTGCACAGACACGATGAGATTACCCAGCCTGAGTCAGGGGCCATGTAGTCAGTAAATCACAGGGGGTCTGAGCTTCATCTGCCACTGACAAATCGATCTCTTGGCAGGGATGAGTAGACTGTGGAGAGAGCTTTGTTCATGTATCTGCTCTGCAAGATTTGTGTAAGATTTCCTTAATTTAAATACTGGGGAGCAGATACATAGATGGTGCAGCTTGCAACAACATTCACTGGATTCAGAAGTGTAGCTTTCATTTAGATTTGGATATGAACACTCTGCTGTTATTCACAGTAGGTCTGGTCCAAGACACTGAAAATGTATTAAAAAAGCAGCTTCTCAACAGTTTGGCAATTTGATCTGATAATACCTGTTCTCTGTATAAGAGCCTGAGAAATGAGTTAGCAATTTGAGACCTAGTCAGTGCATAGTTAGAACAGGAATTGTTTACATTATATAGGAATACATTTAGTCAAGTAAAAAGATTTCTTTAGGAAGGCACTTCATCTCTTTCACTATAAAGTTAATTTTAATTTGAAAAAACTTATGCTATTTTTCCATAAGTACGTATTATTTCAGAAACAGATTAAAGGGAATCAGTTCATTGACTGTAAACACCTCATTTATTTGAAGTAATTATGTGAAAGTTTTATTCCAGGAAGAATATTTGATATCAAATGAGTCCTAATGTTTCTGCATAAATGTGGCTTTGTCTCAATAAATTAAAGCCTGTAAAACCATAATCTTAATAAACTTCACAAATTGCTTTGCTCGTGACTGTTAAACTGGAAGTGTTATCCACTCTGGAGGCAAATAATTGTTTTCATACTTGTTTACTTCTGACTATCACAGTAATTGTAAGGCATTCTCTTTGATGTAATCCCTTATACAGTTGTATATAAAAAGTGATATGAGCCATTTTGTGTTTTAATTGAATAACTTTGGCAACCAGATTTTCAATCTTCAAACATTGTTAAATTAATTCACTTGGAGCCATTCAAATAATTTCTAGAAGAAAATGAAGTATAGAGTGGGCTTATTCTTGTTTTTTGAATGTTATTCCCCGCTAAACAAGGTTCTCAACTATTCCTAAATGGGAACTTACTCTGTGCATGGCCTTTTTAAATAAATGAGCTGCCATGCTCATTCAGCAAATCACCCATGCATTAATGTAATATTAAGTTTATTAACAGGTCTTTTAAAAGACCATGATAAAGTGTAACTTTCATTCTTTTTAATTATGGGAGGCAGAGTACTGAAAAGCAGTTCTGAATCATGATTTGGTGGCTTTTGCCTTTTATTCCTCCCCAAAGCTTTCTACTTTTGTGTTACCTTATTCCCTACATCTGGATTGTAAAACCAGCTAGAAACTCTTCTCATGTAACAAGCTCATGGAGGTTTTAAGGAAGCAGTTTTGGAATTACATCACCCTGTTTAGGGTTTCAGTGTAGTAACTTCATGAAGAAAAAACCAACAATCATCTCATCCAGGCTTTTGCCACTGCAGCCTCATTCTCCAAATTATTGTATGTTTTCTAGTCCTTTGTCTTGTTTTGTAACGGATCTTAAAAGTGAAGGAAGGTGAGATAATCACTAGTACCTCACCTGTCACAGGGTCATTGGGCTGAAAATTACCCTTCAGTGGTGGGTCATTGTGCCCCTAGATGGAGAGGTTTTGTATTATAATGGCAGTTAATTATTAATAATTCTGTGAGAGCATTGCCAGAGTAAATTTCTAAAATATCCTGAGCTGTGATTGAGCATTTTCAAATATCTAATATTTCTGGGTGAAAGGGGTCATTAATTCTCCATTTACAGAATAAGTGGACTGCTCAGGGCTGTGGAAAATTCAGAAGTTATCTGTGATGAGACATGATTTCAGGTTTTACCTCCAGGTTTGTCTTGCAGGGTCAAGGATTTGGTGTGTGGAGACATTGAAGATTCTTTGAGCTGCTGGGCTGTGTCCAGAAAGTGACACTTAAGACTTGGAGTGGGTGATTTTGCATTAAATTCCTTGGATATGTGAAATAAAACATTTGATCAGTGACTAGTGGGAGGGTGTGTGGCTACAATCTGTAAAAGGAGGATCAGTCTTGTGCTTATTTAGTTTTTCATGTGATTCAGACATATGAGATGACAATCTTCTAGAATTTTAAATAGCTAGATAGTATTTTAAGACCAAATTAGAACATTTTGCAAAGTTGCTATGTCTTGTTATTGTGTAGTGCTGAACTTGTCTTCTTTTTCTGATTCTTTAAATCTGGAGTTACAGGGTGAATATACCCATTAGCTTTTGGAAATTGATGTTTTCTTCTTGTTATTAAAAATATGGCATACAAAATTGTAAATTAAAAAAAAAAATCCTAATTTAAAAATGATACTTTATTTTTTTTTTTCAAAATTCCTCTTTTATACTGTCTTCAAAACCCAGCCCAGAAGTAGATAAAATACATAATATTATCTTTTAGAAGTATTACCTAATTAAGACTGCAGGTAATGAATTGAGAAGGGAGGTTTTATTATGAATCTAGAATGGAACTGGAAACAAGTGTAAAGCAGATATGATAAAATGTTGCATGAACTTATTATTCAGCTCCCAGCTGTCACAAAGAAGTTGTAGTCTTGCTGGTTAAAAACATTCTGTGTGACTATGGATTTGATATAAAAAGGATTTAGCTTCTGTGGGTTTTTTTCTGCATCTCTTTTATGCTGAGCTCTTTTACTGGCTCAGATCAACTTTATCTATTGACTTTTGCTTTGCTCCAGCTACCTGTTAAAGTAATTAGGGTTTTTTTTTTGACACCTCAATCTATTAGCTTCCTTACTTTGAGAATTATTATGGATTGTGGTCACGCCTCGTTTACAATTTTGAGAGTTGTCTTAAAAGCAAGATGTTGTATATAAAGGTGTTCTGAATGAGAAACAGCAGGCATGGTCTCTGAATAGGCTGGGGAATGGAGGATTGCATGCAAGCCTGGGACTTTTCAAGATTTTGGGCATCATTTGAAAGTCAAGCTGAAGGCAGAGGGAATTCCGTTGTTATTGTATTTTTTTCTAAAGTAGTGTTTGCCTTCACAATGAAGAGTCAAGTGAAAGGCTGCAACTATGCCATTTATTTTAAAAAATCACTATTTTATCATAACCATATTTATATAACTATATAAAAATAATCTTAAGACCATGCTGCATATGGATGATTTCTCTTTTGGTAAAGAATAAGGCACCAAAAAAGAGATATGGGAGCTTTAACAGTTTTGTATCTTTCATTTTTTAAGCACCACTGTGGACTCCAGAGCAAAGATCAAGCTAACAGTTTATTAGTAAACTCTTGGCCAAGTTTTAGTTTTTGTCCAGTTACTTTGGATTTCACTAACTAAAAACCCCAACCCTTCCAGCAGGCTGTATCTTTTCACACAGCTCCTGTCTGTCTCCAAACTTGAGGAAGTTTGGGGGATTTTTAAAATAGATTTTGGCCTGTAGATAATTTTTCCAGACCAACTATTTTGGTGTAAAACTGTATTTATTTGAGTTCTTTTCAATATGAAAAGAAAGTCCTCCAAGAGCTGTGGCAAACCTACTGATGGGACAGATTGGTTTTTAGTGTTGAAGAGTGTGGTTGGACGCCCACTTTGCATTTATAGCCAATGAAAAAAAGACAAACAATTCTCACTTATATCACACTTTTAAAATATTCATTAGAAGAAATGAGACAGAGGCTTCCATGTTCTGCTAAATTTTGAAAGTAGAACTTAAAAGGCCCATTTAATTAGATGGTACTTTGCCCCCTTACACTCTTTAAATCTTGTCCTTTATATTTATGACAGGTACAGACAAATTTATGGTTTTTAATTATAGGCAAAGAGACCATTTCCTGCCATAGCCATAATATCACAGAACAGTTGATGTGGAAATTAATGATAATGAGAGATACTTAGTTTCTTGTTACTTTATTAGTAAAGGAATGCATTACCTCAAAGACTGTTCTACACTTGAGAAATATTCAGTGCAAAATGCTGAAGCAGTCATGACATTCAAGTGAGAATGTGCAGATTTATCTTGGCATATGGTGATAGAAAGAAGGCGATATGTTTTGACAAGTATCGTAATTTGACAGTTAAAATAAATACACAGTCAAACAAAAATGGGATGGCTGATGAAAACTACGTGCTGAGTACTTTTCCTATAGTTTCTCTGAATAACACAGAAGCTTTTATGACGTTGGTAATCTGGAACACCTGTGGACTCTGAGTGAGAACCAAGGGCATTGTATCTCACATTATAGCATTGCGGTTTTTGGATTTTATTTCCAGAAACAATACTGCAGCACTGTGCAGTGGGAACTTACCAATGTGAGTATTACTCACAGATGAATCATGAAGGTTATCAAAAATGACTAAACAGAGAGAACCACAGGAAGATCTTCTGGGTCCAAGAACAAACAAACGTATTTGGTCCCTTTCTTATTTGTTTCTCTGGTTGCTGGCAAAGCAAGAGGCCTGAAAGCACTCAAACCTTCAAAATAATTTAATTTTATACTGAAAAGTCCTGGAAGTGCCTCATAAGGGTCAAACCACCCTTACACTCAGGTCTTTCCATGAAGGTCCAGCCCTGTGCAGAAGCCCTGGGGCGCTGGGGCGAGGGCAGGGCTGGAGAGCCCAGGCTGCTCCTGGGCTGGGCAGGCACAGACAATGCAAGGGTCTATTGGTACTTGCTTGGATGCCCCTTTGCTCAGCTCTCTGTGCCAGTTTTGTCCTCCAGGAACTTCATGGAGAACCATCTCTGATGTAGAGATGTGATTATTAAATGGTACAAATTATTCCTTGGCTTTACCCAATGTGTTGATTTACTCATACCGAGGATCTGACTCAGAACATCTGTTTTGTTCATCACTGTTATTTCCTTGCATTACTACTCCTATTCTATTAAAAAAGTTCGGAATATTTTGAAAGGAAACATAGAAAGACAGACTTTTGTTGGATGTACATTTTTTTCCTTAGAGAAATTAGATATTGGTGTATACAGTTGCTAGCTGCTACTGTACTTTGATGGATAGTCTGCTTTTTTGCCAGGAAAATTATCTGAATGCATTAAACAATATATTAAACATAGCATAATACAGCTTCCTTTTATTTAGTTTATTGTTGTTGCATAGTTCTTACCAACATAGAGGTATTTACTTAAATCTGCATTATTATAGAAATGAGATATTTATAAATCTGCAAATCTCAAATTTAGATTTGACCCAAGGCTTGTCTCATTTTCTGTTACCAAGTATATCTAAAGTTCAATATATTTTGAAAGTTTCAGGGGACTTCTCTATCAGTGGCTGCACCTCACTGCCCAGGATATGTCAGTATAATTTTTTCATTGTACTAGATAATAATCTAGAAACTGAAATAATCATGTCTGTACCATTTTTCTGACCTGGGTCTGACCTATTTAGTTTCTTTTTGTGGGGGAGCTCTACCATTAACTTTGATCATTCTTTCCTGTTCTTTGTAGTTTTTTGGTTGTTTGGTTGGGTTTTTTTTTTTCTTTTTTTTTTTCTCTTTTTTAAAAAATTTTTTTCTGACATTTCCCTTCACTAAGGAAGGAAGAGGAATAGAACCACCCACGCTCTTTAGATAGTGAGCTTATTATGGATTTATTGAGTGGTACAGTAATGGTTTCATTACCGACTTCACTGGCATCACTGTGTCTGGGAAGGCCTTAAAATGAAGTTTCTAGGAGGTTTTAAAATTAATCTTGAGGGTTTTTTCCTCCCTAAATATTGTCTGATCTGTTCCCCTAGAAAAATTGGAACAGCTGTAGTTTTCTATGGAATAAAAGGTGCTAAAAGTCTCTAAAAAATAAATATGGTAAGGTTGCCAGAGTTTAGCAGTGCTTTCTGCTAATGAGTATCAGTACTTTAAGATTTCAGGTTGCCTAATTTTTCTTTTCTTAATCACCAGTCAATGAAGGCCATGTTGTTGAACTAAAATGTAGGGGAAAACTGTGACTTGGAAAGTGTCTGACTTTTCCAAGCTCTCCAGTTTTCCTAGCTAGAATAGATGAAATTACTGCAACAATCATGATTGCTCCTTTGAAAGTAATTTAACCTTATTTTTTTTTCAAAGAGTTTTTAAGAAATCTGGACAGATCAGCACTGATACAGCACAGGTTTAGAGCTGTTCAGAATATTTCATTTCAGTTGTATGAATTTCATGTACATATTAATTTTTAAAAATGCATGTTATCATTTTATGTACATGAGTCTTCTGTGCTATGTAAAAAAAATTCTCAGCATGACTGTTCCATTTGTAGAATGCTCATTTTAATACTGCCAATGCAATTTTGGCTAGGTTCACTGAAGTTATTTTTATTTGGTAATGTATTTATAACCTTATATTAGAAAAAAAAAAAAACACAAAAAACAAAAACACCAAAAATACCCACAAACCACAAAACAAACAAGCAAACAAAAAAAACCCAGACTAAAATAACACAGAGCCAGAATCAGCCTAAAATTCCCGTCCTGTCTTTGTTAGGTGGAGTGGCTACCTCTGCTAGTGAAATGCCTGTAGCAGCTGGCCTAAGGAAAGCCAGTAAGCTCATGTGCTTGCTCTGTCCAGCTGCTTTTGAAGCTGTAAATTGATTTTTTCTTGAATTTGTCTTTCTTTTCTGCAGCCCTGTGTTGTGACATGGTTCAGCTTGCAAGCAGCTTTGGGGTTTCTCTGCATTTCCTTTGTTGTATCTGGCTCTTCCTGGAACAGGTCTGCAGCCAAACGTCTGCCAGCAGCTCATTTGCTTGCTCATGGAAAGTGAGCAGACAACTGAGATGCCTTGCACTATGTGCAGTGTTGGAATCTGAAATACAGGGAATTCTCAGAACTTTGGGCCTGTAAACCAAAGCTTAAACACAAGAATTGATTTGAGACCTTGGAAAAGGCTTCCAAACTCAGGTGAGAAAAGTGAGAATGAGGATTTATCATTTAAAGCAGAGACACGTTAAGTTAAAAAGAGGAAAGTTTAGAGTTTTAGAGTTTAAGACATAGAAAAATTAAAAATAGTAACAAAGGTAAACAAGGAGTTTAGAATGCAGAGCAGTAGGTTTGTGTGTCATAACATGATTGGCTAAGCTTACACTGTAGCATGAGTCTATAAGATTAAATATTTAAGGATTGGGTCAAAAACATAAATATCTTTATTGGCAATGTTTTATTGGTCAATAAATCCTTAAAAGGTTTGTAACTAAGGGTCTTGTGACCCTCTGAACCATGCAGTAAAGATGTGAGCCAAACTCACCCTTCCCGCCTATGTAGAAGATAGGAAAAATAAACCACATTGTATGGAAACTCAGAGGTCCCGTCTATAACTCATTCAAAATTCCTTTAAAAATCCCCATAGTGCAGAGCAGACAGTTTTCTGAGTGCATCCTTCTTGTACCTATAAATATATACATACCTTTATAGGCACTTTTTCCAGTGAGGTATATTTAGGCCCACGTGTCTTAACTGAAAGCAGGTGGCTTTTCTGAGCAAGCAGAAGAGACAAAAGCCTGTTGGGAGAAACAGCAACAGTGCCTTGATGCTTTAAGATGTACAAGGTAAGTATCTCCTTGTCTGTGTCCAGGTACACAGAACACTGAGAGAAAACAAAGAGATATTCCCCAGATGTGTCACAAAAATAACTGTGGGAACTCAAGAAAATGAATTGTCTCCTTCCAGTGGGAAGAAGCCTGCTACTTCTGTGTTTGGGTCTGTTTTCCTGTTTTCTGTTTTTCATAAGCTTCTAACAGTGAGCTCCTGAAAACACAGCTTACCTTAAGCTGTGCCTTGCCAGCATTGTCACTTCAGGTGCTCTGCTGTTTGTGAACTCTCATGTCCTCCCAGCAGGGCAGGTGGTGCTGGCTCTCCATGGCCGAGGACAAGGCTCTGTTTGACACAGAATAAAGTAGGTTTCTCAGGCCCCTTTCTGCCATTTGCCCCTTCTGTGATTACAGGAGGAGAGTTAGCCCTGCTTTTGGCTTTCACCCCTGTGCAGCCTGACAAGGACACTGTGATTCTGATGGGATAACATGGTCTGTCAGCACAAAATCCTCTGGGTGTGCAGCATCCAGGTTCTGTGCATAGTGGGCTGGACAGGATAAAAGTATTGGGCTTGGACCAGGTGCAGAAGGAGGAATTGAGACAATTAGTGAGGCTCTTGGTGGTGCTTTGTAGGTTGTATGTGGTCTGCAGGTTGCTCACGGAAGGTCTCTTCTAATTTAGGGATCTTAAACTGTAGTTTCTGAATTATTAAGCAAAAGGATGAGACATTGCAGAATAACAGTGGCTTTAGGTCATAGAAGACAGGGTGTGATATCTCAATTTACTGGGAATCCAACCAAAAAGCATATCCTGCAGGCAAGAGAGAAAACTGATTGCTTTGGTGTGAGGGAGAGGATAAAACACCTCTACAGGGTTGAGGCTGGAGGACAGAGGGAGAGCCTAAATATTGGAGTGGAGCTCTTGGTAATAGAAACAGAGTAGAGTCTCTACTTCTGGAGACTCTGTCCTTTTACAGTGGAGAGCCTGTTAATCTTGTGGTCTTCTTGAGCTGCAGCTTCCAAACTGCAGCACCCTTGCTAGCCTGTGCTCTGCTGGACTAAGTCAGTGTCTTCTCTGACACACAGATGCTGCTCCTCAGGGCACAGCAGGTGAGTCTGGATGGTGATATTTGACTGACTCTTTTATTCCTATGGGTGGTTTAACTGCATGTTTCTTAGAAACAGGACCTGTTTGGGAGGAAGTGCATTCTGGTAGGAACTCAAAAGTTGGTCTCCTTTCAGAACACAATTACAGAAAAATATGCTTTTGACCATTTAGGGAGCTTCCTCATAAACTCTTCACTGAATGTCTGGTGCAGAGTTTTGGTCTTGCTCACAACTTGATTTGTGTTCTTAAAGAAGAACTGAAGATCAAACCTTTTTTAATTAATATATTCCAGATAATTCTAAAAATTATTTTCTGATTG
Source organism: Hypocryptadius cinnamomeus (assembly GCA_013400635.1). Lineage (NCBI taxonomy): Eukaryota > Metazoa > Chordata > Aves > Passeriformes > Zosteropidae > Hypocryptadius > Hypocryptadius cinnamomeus. The sequence goes on along the minus strand of VYZP01072676.1, from coordinate 8,982 downwards.
AATGACACCCAGATAATATATTTTCTTCTGGTGTTTGCAATCTCTTTTGCCTATATCTCTTTTATTGCATCAGCAAACTATCCCTTGCTGTGAACCTTGAATGTCAGGTCTCCACTGCCCTGCTTGGACAGAGTAGAGGCCAAGCTTTTACTGTTCTGAATCCACTGTCCTTATCTTACAGCAAGCTGAAATTGTATACCTAATGTTGGAAGTGAACTTTGTGGGACTTTGACTTTGCAACCACTTCACCCAGCTGTGCAAATGTAAGCAGCATTCTTAACTAGATCCATTTAGGTACTGAAGTTTTTTGAGAGTCTGTTGAACAAATAGCATCTCCTCAGAGTAAGGCTTGAAACCTGCTAAGAGGCTGCCCAAATACTGGGGTTTCAGACTAGTTATATAGATCATTCTTATTCTTAATATCTTAAACCACAAAAAATAGATCTGTAATAGGGGAGCTAAGGCCATATGGTAAAAGAGGTGCTATTGGCCTACTCCAAAACTCTGCAATTGCCATTGAGCTCAGCTGTGCAGATCTAGCTTAGACAAAATAATCTGCTGAAATCTGACAGTTTCATTTGTGCAGGGAGCCAGATTCGAGTGAAGCAGCAGCATGACTCTTGGGAATATGTTGGGGTGGAAGGTATTCAAAGGGCAATTTGCCAAAGCAAGTCTATATGTGAAAGGCTTCTGGTGACACTCTGTCCTGTGAGGCTGGGCCATTTGCCCTGATTTATGTGCAGTAAGCTGTCCAGTCTGTCCCCTGCAGCTCCAGGAGCTCACCCTGAGGTCCCATCTCACATTTCTTTCCTTCTGATAAGTGGAGAAATCCCTGCTTTGGTGCTGCCAGACCCATTTGGGGTTGTAACCAGAGTGCCAGAGATGCCCTGTTCTTGAGCAGAATAATGGGCTTGCTCCAGAGCCTCTGTCATCTGCTTTGACATTTGCCTGGCATTGGTACTGCTGATGTGTTTATTGACCAATTAAAGGTGCTGATCTGATTAAAGATGTGTCTGAAGATGCTGCCATGTATCTACCTCTTCTCAAAAAGATAAGGTTTTCAGATAATCCAAATCCACAGCAGTTCTTGGTGGCAAGAAGGTGCGTGCAGCACTGGCTGTTCCAGCAGCACGCAGAGCCTGTGCTCCGAGCTGGGTGTGAGCTGTGGGTGGTGGTGTGCAGGGCTGGCTGAGAAGGAGGATGTGTACAAGTTTGGAGGACACAGAGCTGTGTGAGCTGGTAAGGCTCAATTGGGTGAATGGGGTGGAGAATAGCAAGTAACGAGACCCATTGTAGTGCAGATCCTGCCAGCAGCCCCGGAGCTGGTTCATGCAGCACAACTCCCTTTGTTGCTGTGGTAACCACGGTGAGATTTTTTGAATATTTATGCTGTGTAAAAGGAGCTTGGATAACCTAAAGATAGCATGGATGATTCTTTAGCATGAGTCCCTTTGGTAGGAATAGAGACTTTGATTCCTTTGGAAAAACTTACCTGATGCTGTCTTATTTTTCCCAAGATTGGTGAAAAATGCTAATAAATTGGCACTTTTGTAGCCTGGGGAGTGGGGTGAGGTGGTGGCAGTGTTTGGGGCTTGTCAGAAAAACTCAATGCATTTGTTCTCTTCCCAAAGCCTTTTTTGTTTGTACATTAATTTAAGCTTTCAGTATCAATGTTCAGTCCTCATGGGATGACTCTTTTGGAGGCAGGGGATGCTTCCTGCTTCTGTGAAATCAGATTAGGTAGGAGATGTGCAAAGCACCATGATCATGCTGTGGGGAGTGGAACCTTGCTGGTTCAAAAATCTGACAGGATCTACAAAGCCCTGTGGGCTTCAGTCCGTGTTCTGGCAATGTTGGTTTCTTTTGGTATTTCTTACTTGGCCAGATTGCAGGATTTTTCACAAGATATGTTTTGTAAAGCTTTTGTGTTTTCCCAAGTGTAGTGAAACTACTTCAGCAATTACCTTGTACAGCTTCTTGTTCCCAGAAGCTCAAGGAGTGGGAAGGCATTTGAGCATTTGCTGTTCTGTCCTGATCTCTCTGAAATACTTCTCCTTCCTGCAGATCCCAGCTTCTCACTGAAGGAGTCTCATTCAGCACAGTATGGAGCAACAAAGAGCAGCCCCTTGCCTCAGAGCAGGCTAATTTACAGGTTGAACTTTGCAGCAGCTTTTTCTGTTACAATTATCTGAAGTTTCCCAGCACAATCTGTTGGTTTCAGTTGTGTTGCCCTTTTGCTGATTAGTTGAACTGCTGCTTTAGGAGTGGGTGTGAAAGTTTGTGGATTTCCAGGGAGAGGAATTTAGAAAATCGGAAGCTCTGTTGCATGGTTTTGGATGCTTTTTAAAACAAGACAAACCAAACCAACAAAAAACCTCCAAACCAAACCCCTGGTAGCTCAAGATCAGAGATTTAAAATATAGAGGAGCTTAAAAATGGGGGAAAGAGTTTTTCTTTTCCTTGAGAAATCCTCTCAGAAATAGTTATGATTTGCAGCCTGAACACTTGGCCTGTACTGCACAGACTCAGGATTCAGAAGAATTTCTCACTTCACTTTCAGACAAGAATCATAGAATTGTTTTGGTTGGAAAAAAACCAAGGTCATCAAGTTCACCCGAGGACACAGAAGCATACCTCTACCTTTCAGTTGTGTATTTTTTTTCAGGATGCTCTTGGCCATGACACAGATGCAGGCAGTTGGGGATTATGAGTTGCAGCTTTGTGTTTTGTTGACAGGTGTTAACTCTGGGGCTTTGCCAGCCCTCATTGAGTGAGACTTCCTTCTCCTGTGCTGAAAAGCTGGCAAGTGACAGGAACTCCTCTCAGATTTTTTCAGGATGTTCAGGATCCCTCCTGAGCTCTGACTTACCCACTGCTGGGAGCCTGGTCTGGTCAGCTGGCATTTTATTGGTGTTGCTTTTGATAACTGCAGTCTGGAGGATTGTGGCCAGGAAGGTGGTGATGTACAGAAGAGAGATCCAAACAGTTTTGTGTGACACTTCTGTTTCCTCAGCATGGCTGGGAACACTTTTGACCCACCACACTTACTGGGCCCCAAACCACAGCTGCTTGGACCCCTGGAAGTTCAAATTCAGCAGATGTCCAATTCAAGAGGCTGCTAGGGCAATGTCGTCTTCTCTTTTAAAAGTAACCCCAAACCAGGTGCAGCTAAAAATGGAGACTCATGGACAAATCACCAGTGCAACAAGTGCAACTGTTGCCATGCAGATGTGTTTAAGTGGCATTCCCAGAGCAAATTTCTTTCTAAGGTGTTTAATCAGCAGTTTCCCAATATTTGACTTTTTTTTGTACTTTTTACTTAAATACTTGCATTTTTTCAAATACCTTCATGCAATGACAGATTAATACTTTTATTTGCTGGCTGTATTCACCCTAATTTTGCTTCCACTGGAAAAATTTATTCCTTGGTGATAATAATGAAATAGAAGGGAGACTATGGCATGGACAAAAGCTGTAAAATATGTAAATAAAACTAAGCTTTCTTCTCCCATCGCCTGTCTGGGGATAGCAAATAACTAAAGGGTTATGAGGAATAATAATTTACTTCAGATTGAACAATAAACCAGAGATAACAGATACTCTCAGATACTCTGAGATAATTCAATACGTTTATCCTCAATTATAGCAAAGAATCTCAGTCTCACACTAATTTTTCTATTTAGGTAATTCCATTCTGCCTTTTCTACCTAAGGTGCCCTTGGTGTTCAGTTATTATTACAAGTTATTCTTGTGTGATTACCTCTTCTCCAGGAGCTTTGTTTTCCTAGTAAGTGAAATGTTTCAAGTTTCTCTGCAGAAAATGTGAGTAAGAGATAAATATATGGAATTGCATGTTCAGTTTGGAAACAGTATCTCCATAGCAAGTCAGAAGTTGTTGGATTTGGTTTAAAATAATGTCACAATGCTGTTATGGTGGCGGGGGGAGGTGTTTGAAGGTTTTCATTGAGTGAATTTCTCCTCTGAGTGAATAATTTCCTTTAAAACACAGTCCTTTGAAGTGCACAAAAACCTGCACCCACAATTTAGAAAAGTAACTGGTTTGTGTTCTGTTTATGGTGCTCAGTGGTACACAGATGTGTTAACAATTCCACTTCTGGAAGTTCTTGGTGATATTCACACTAGGAAATATACTTAATTTCCCACTTCCTTTTGCTTAACTGCAAAACAGCTAAAATGTGAAGCAGTAGTGATATATAATGTAGCCTAAAGGAATTGCAACCCTCACATCCCTTATTACTGCAGTATTTACAAAATCATTTACCAGAGTTAAGTTTCCAATTCCAGCTTTATGGAGAAAACAAGATTTATCATAGGCAAACAGATGGTTTTCTGAAATTATTATCTTTTTCTCTGTTCAAAAGGCCACAGTAATAGGATATCAGCAGTCCCTGGCGAGGTGAGTCTGTGACCATGGGGTTTAGACACAGGAAATTCACTGGCTTTGCTCTTCTTTACTGAAGAAGAGATTNTCCAGACTGATACATCCATGTGGTTCATCAAGAAACTCCATGAACACTTGTTGCCAGAACAAAAGGATGGTGGGGGTGAGGAAATTGTTTCAGGCCTTTGGTTTTTGGTTTGAAGATGGAAAGCAGTAACTCAGTTTACAAAACAAGACTGTGTTTTGAATTAATAATTTTCAGAAAATATTAATCTGCAGTTGAACTTCTCAGGTGAAACAAGCCATACAATTTGAATTAGTTTATTACCTGTAAATTAAAGCATTGATCTTTTATGGCACTTTTTATTATGACAAAATTTTTTTAATGGTGAAATGTCACATCTGTTTATTTATACTCATCACAGCAGTGAAATTGCAGGATGTGATTGCGATAATGAACATTATTTACTCTTGTGGAATTGTAAAGATGCTAACATAATCTGATTTAAATCCAGATTCAGCTGCTTTTGAAGTAGTTATTCCATTTCTTCATTCAGCATACTTTTGTAACTAAACTTTCTCACCAAAGAATGTAGACTAATGACTGGGGGATGAAAACAGTCATCAAAATTTCATTAAATATACATATTTGAACTGTCATTTAACTGTGATTCTTTCTCCCAGGTGAATGTATTACAGGGACAACACTCATGGGATTCACCATGACTGACTTGAGATAAATGTAGCTGTAATTGCAGATAAATCTCAGATAGTTCTCTGAAGTTCCTTCATTTTCAGCCAAGGCACATTTTGACTTTCAATTCCTTTAGCCTGTTGCATTTCATACTACTTTGAATCATACTTAGAATTTACTGTCAGTTTACTAACTATGAAGATGTCTATGCTGGTAGCTCAGAAGGTGTTTTGCAAACATGTAAAATGTAAATGGCTTGAAGTTTTTCGTGAGGGATGGAACCTAAGACAAAAAACCAAAAACATCTCAGATTTTTTTTTAGATTTTCTTAGATCTGCTCTCAATAATGTTCTCTTTTTCCACAATACATCATTTATCACAATTTTTCTTCTAATTCTTCTTTATGGAAGTCAGGGTAATATGTATA